>JAWQRP010001911.1:0-17224 GCA_033557875.1 Quadriops clusia | reverse complement strand
AATAATGCTCTCCACTTATTCATTTTTGATAAGATAAAATGGAAATGCCTTCGCGACGTTTCCTTTCGTCCTGGCGGCCTCGCCACATTTCTGTGAATGGGATATTTATGGGCGTTTATTTGAAGAATATACATTTAAAGATATTTAATGATATTTATTGATATAAATATATATTTATAGATTATATATATGGTATTCAAAGATATTTTACGGTATTTAAAGATATTTTACGGTATTTAAAAATATTTTACGGTATTTAAAGATATTTTACGGTATTTAAAGATATTTAAAGATTTTAAAAAAGAAATGTGTTTAAAGATACGTAAGTGAGGACCTATACCAGTCTGAGGTATTACACGTTATTACGAACACTCACAGAATGCCCCAGTCGTCAGTTCTAATTAATTATGTAAATCTAGTTAATTTAATAAGCTCAGCTCGCTTATCTATCGGGATACTTCAAAAACACCTGTCAATTTCGCTCAAGACACAGTCGTTTGTTTCCCCGCTCTAATTATCATGTTCTATTAAGTTTCTTCGGGCATTCGTGTAATGCAATCGATTGCTTTGCGCCACATCTGTTCGTGTGTGTGTGCGTGTGTGTGAACGCCGTAGACCTTTAAATTAAATTAAATTAAATATAATCTGTTGTCTGTCGAGTTTTTGCCTGTGTACTGTATGTACTATTGCTAACAAACAGGTGTTAACCGGGTTATCGGTTTTTCGTTCGGCCGTTTGCCACATTGAACTCATCTGCTTTGTTGTTTTTGCCTATTTAAATAAATATTTATTTATATATTTTATTTATTTATTTATTTATTTATTTTATTTATGTATTTCCCCTATTTAGCGTCCAGACATTAATTATGCTTAAGACATACCTATAAGTACTTTTGAAGCAACCCTCGTATATGCGGCTTACCTTAGATTTTCAAATCTCCCGCCCTGATCCCTCCGAAACCTCCACAACTTCATTATCGGATAACTTGTGAATTGTGGAATCTTCCGATTTTCTTCTAACGGAATCTTGAGGCTAACAAGTTCTTGTGCGATCTTAATCAGTATTCTTCATCCAAGATTGCCCAATTCTTCAGTTTTAATCAATTTTGTGCGGAGACCTTAAGACGCGACTTACAACTTGACATTTACTTCATAACTAGGCACGTGATCGATTCTGATTGGCTGGCGTAGCCGAATTTACGAACAGCGCGCAGCCTTAACTTAAAACATTTATTATCGAATTCTCGCGCTATTTTCAAGTTAATTTCTGTTTGGGACACGGAGTATAAAGACCAAATGTTTAGTATATATGCCCAGGGAGACTCCGGGTGGTCGAATAATCGCAGAGGGAACGTTTAAAAACTAGGTTTTTTTGACAGGAAGAAGTAAGATTTCTGACAGTTCGCCATGACGTTTGCTTTGGGAGGCGATAGGGCCGTTACTACGGGCGGTGCATATTTCGAGGGATTACTAGTAGTGTTAAATAAATTATTCAACTGAAAATATTTGTTAAAAAGGCGTCTAGGTAACGAACTCGAGAATTCCTCGCCGTCCAAGGATGACTCGATGCTAAGTAAGAAGCCGCGCTGAGGCTGAGGCGACACATTAATGCGAATGTGCGAATCGAAGATGCCTCAAGTGGCGATATACAAACCAATTTAAGGAAACAGCCGACGACTACCAAAGTGGTCGCCGATAGGATCTCGGTCGGCCGGGAGTATCTCGACCTTGTATCGGATGAGAGGAGATATTTAAATTTAAGTCCATCGTGTGCGAGCCGAAGCCTTTCTCGCAAAGACCACACAGAACTCGGGCTCGGGCCGGCACAAATCATCATCCCGCTCGCTTTCCACGCCATCGAGGAGGCTGTGGAAGCGATACCTACGCCAACTTTCGCATTAACTAGGTACTCGAATGTTCACTGTGTGACGTCATTTCTTAATGTTGTCATTCTAAATTTTATCATTTTTAATTTTATCATTTTTAATTTTATCATTCTTAATTTTATCATTCTTAATTTTATCATTCTTAATTTTATCATTCTTAATTTTATCATTCTTAATTTTATTATTCTTAATTTGATCATTCTTAATTTTATCATTCTTAATTTTATCATTCTTAATTTTATCATTCTTAATTTTATTATTCTTAATTTTATCATTCTTAATTTTATCATTCTAAATTTTATAATTTTGATTTTCATCATTACTCTAATATTTATAATCCCGATTTATGTAATTCTGAATTTTACAATACTAATTGTTCATAATTTTTTTATTGACTAAGTAACTTTTGTAAACCATTGTTTGTGCATACCAGGGTTCACTCAATGCATATTAAATAAGTGTTAGAGGCGAGGTGCGAGCAGGAGGGAGAGAAAGACAGGAAATCAAACCAGTTCGCGTACGGCGCATTTGACATACGATCATATTGTCGAGCGATCTAGAGAGCCGTGAGTTGGAAAATTCAGCCGCTCGCTCGGCTCGCTCCGAAATGGCCGCGTTTCCATCGGCTAATCAGCAGCTGCTGGGGCTCAAGTTCGCCGTTCAGCCAACCTTATCATCGGCCATCGAAGTAGGCGATTTTATCCAGGTTTTCTCCACGCTCACTTGTTTTAATAAGAGCGTTCACTTGTTTTAACGTGAGAGCACGCTTGCTCGCAGAAGGTGCGCTCACTTGTTTTGGAAATTCGCGCCCGTTTGTTTTCAGGAGCTCACTTGTTTTGGGAAGAGAGTTCAGTTGTTTTAGAAAGATAGCTCACTTGTTTTTACTGAAAGAGAGCTCACTTGTTTTTATTGAAAGAGAACTCACTTGTTTTTGGGAAGAGAGCTATCTCACTTGTTTTAGAAAGAGAGTTCATTCGTTTTAGAAAGAGAACTCACTTAGTTTTATTGAAAGAGAACTCACTTGTTTTTGTTAAAAGAGAGCTCATTTGTTTTTATTGAAAGAGAACTCATTTGTTTTTATTGAAAGAGAGCTCACTTGTTTTTATTGAAAGAGATCTCACTTGATTTTATTGAAAGAGAGCTCACTTGTTTTTATTGAAAGAGATCTCACTTGATTTTATTGAAAAAGAGCTCACTTGTTTTTATTGAAAGAGATCTCACTTGATTTTATTGAAAGAGAGCTCACTTGTTTTTATTGAAAGAGAGCTCATTTGTTTTTATTGAAAGAGAGCTCACTTGTTTTTATAGAAAGAGAGTTCCCTTGTTTTTACTGAAAGAGAGCTCACTTGTTTTTATTGAAAGAGAGTTCACTTGTTTTTGGAAAGAGAGCTATCTCACTTGTTTTAGAAAGAGAGTTCGCTTGTTTTAGAAAGAGAGATTACTTCTTTCATTATAAGTTTTTGCGCGATCGAAGAAGTCGCTGAATTCGAGTAGTAATAGTGATTAGAGAGTCGATCACCTGGCGATCGAGGCGATTGTACAGTCGAGGCGATTAATGCAATCGATGCGATTAATGCAATCGATCGAGCGCGCACGAGGACCCGCAAAAAGTCATCGATCGCTTTAAATTTGTCTGAAGATTAACATTTTAACTGCTCGTCCCTCCAAGCCATGGCCAACTTTCGTTTCTCGTCATTAGCTCAGAAGGCTCTGAGTTAATAATATAACTCACCAAGTGTACACGTTTATCGTAGTGACGCAATGATAAGGCTCGCTTGTACTACCACATATATGTACTTGTACATACAATAAGGTCCCGTCTACATTTTAAAATGTTTCATCACCTGCAACACAAACAAATTCATATGAAAGAAATATATATGCACTGGTAAGAATGATCTCACATTATTATAATTACTAGTAAAGTAATGTAAGTAATGTGTATGCATGTTAATCATGATTTGAAAATCTAGCGGTAAAATGTTCAACTAATCAAAAGACTAACGACATCTGCAGTTCCTAGTCTGAACTAGCTTTAAAAACAGTTCACAGTTTGAAGATATCTAGGGATTTAAAGACAGTTAAAGGATTGAAGATTTTCGGAATAATTAATATTAGTGTATACTAGATATTTATGTTTTTTTTTTGTAATAAATAAAATTAAATTTCACATATTACATAATCATGTGATGAATTATATGCACAATCACCATTTTTACCATTTTTCTGCCATTACTCGTGTATAATACGCACCTTAGATTTCCGTTAAGAAAAATGAGAAAAAGTGCGTACTTCAGATTTTAATGTGTATGGCTCAGCCTAATTCATATATAGAGGAACTCCCGTACGTGGACCCCCGGCCTTATGTCCCATAAATAAAGCCGGATTGTTCGGATGCAGATCGTCGCCTCCTCTGATCAATTATCGGATCGTAAACGCGAAGATGAGCCCGTCGCCCGCGTAATTAAGCCGAGCGCAGCGCACTCAGATCAATAAAACCGTTTCGCCGAGAGACTCGTAAAAGCGGGTAAAAATCGCCCATTATCGGAATGAGACTCTTTTAGAGCAGCCTTCAAAGAAGTGTCGTAAAGATAAGCCTCCTCGATTCCGTCTCCGAGCCGTGCACCAACAACGGGTTTTTATGCCCTCTCGCGGAGACCATTCCCATCACTAATAGTCCTCGGTTGCGCTACCGGTGTTAGGAGGCATTTGTCCTCGCTGCTCGGCCTCCTAGGATCACGTTTGAAGGCCGATAAGGAGACTAAAACAAAATAATCAAGACTAAAAAATAATCAACACTAAAAAAATCAACACTAAAAATAATCAACACCAAAAAAATCAACACTAAAAATAATCAACACTAAAAAAATCAACACTAAAAATAATCAACGCTAAAAAAATCAACACTAAAAATAATCAACACTAAAAAAAATCAACACTAAAAATAATCAACACTAAAAAATAATCAACACTAAAAATAATCAACACTAAAAAATAATCAACTCAAAAAAATAATCAACACTAAAAAAATCAACAATAAAAAAATAATCAAGTCTAAAAAAAACCTGCACGACTACACATAGACAATCTTATAACCAATTTTCGTTTTTTTTTCGATTTTCAGGACTACGATTTCCATGGATGTCCTATCCTTAGGGACAGTATTGATCCGATTGGCCAGGTATACATACATACATACTTATCTTTTCAGTCCTCTAGGCGGTGTGTTAGGGTAGTTTGGTGAGGATTTAGTTACATTGGCACCTCTACTTGAAGTTAATGAATCGTAGTTTGACAGTTGAGAGGTTAACCCATCGTAGTTTGACAGTTGAGAGGTTAACGAATCGTAGTTTGACAGTTGACAGGTTGTAGTTTTGAGGTAAACCCATAGTAGTTTGACAGTAGACAGGTTGTAGTTTTGAGGTTAACCCATCGTAGTTTGACAGTTGACAGGTCGTAGTTTTAGGTTAACGAATCGTAGTTTGATAGGCAATAGTTGACGTTGATCGGTAGTAGTTTGACGTTGACAGGTAGCAGTTTGACCTTGACAGGTAGCGGTTTGACGTTGACAGATCGTAGAGATTAGAACGAATAGAAACGTGTTGATGTGCATGAAAATGCGGCTGACGCAGAAGTCGGCACCTTTAATTCCCATCGTTAGCAGATATCGCCCGGGGATTTTAATTGGCGGAGCGGGCTTATTATGATCAATTCCGCGAGTACCGGCAGCGCTGGTCAACCAATAAATACTGATATTGACAAGGGCGTTTATCTGAAAAAAAAAGAACAGCATTCGATAAAACGTTCTAATTACGCCGTCTTCGATTGGGTCTCAGTTGCAGAAGGTTACTATATCTTGGTAGGCCTTTATCTCATGGAAGGCTTCGATTTTAGAAGACGGCTATCATGAAAAGGATAGGTCATAATAGATGACTTTAATGAGAGACTAATTTAGCAAACGACTACTTTTTCAGAAGACTGTTTTAATACAAGATGACAGTAAAAAAAACGAATTTAACAAAAAAACTACTTCAACAAAATATGACGTAAAGAAAAAACTACTTAAACAAAATATAACTTAAACAAAAAACTACTTAAACAAAATATGACTTAAACAAAAAACTACTTAAACAAAATATAACTTAAACAAAAAACTACTTAAACAAAATATGACTTAAACAAAAAACTACTTAAACAAAATATGACTTAAATAAAAAACTACTTAAACAAAAAACTACATAAACAAAATATGACGTAAAAAAAAACTACTTAAACAAAAAACTACTTAAACAAAATATGACTTAAACAAAAAACTACTTAAACAAAATATAACTTAAACAAAAAACTACTTAAACAAAATATGACTTAAACAAAATATGACTTAAACAAAAAACTACTTAAACAAAATATGACTTAAATAAAAAACTACTTAAACAAAAAACTACTTAAACAAAATATGACTTAAACAAAAGACGACTCTAACAGAACATTATCAGAAGATGAATTAAACAAATGACGACTTTAGCAAAAGACTATATTTCTAGTAGCAGGCAACTTTATTAGAAGACAACAATAGCAGAATATTACTTTAGCTGAATATGACTCGAGCAGAAGACGTTATCGCGTAAGAGTATTCTCGCAAAAGAGTGCTCTCGCAAGAGTGTTCCCGCAAAAGAGTGCTCTCGCAAAAAAGTGCTCCCGCAAAAGAGTGCTCCCGCAAAAGAGTGCTCCCGTAAAAGAGTGCTCTCACAAAAGAGTGCTCTCGCAAAAGAGTGCTATCGCAGAAGGCCGTTGTCGGCAGGGACAAGCCTACTTGTTTTAGGAGGTCTCCTCCCGGGCAGCAGCGCGTCGTAGCGCCGACTTGATCCTAATTAGCCGGATGGCTTATGTGCGTTCGCGGCCGCGGCCACAGCCGTCCAGATCCTTATTTACATGGATTGAAGAGGTGATGTAGAATGACGATCGCAGTGACCATTAGGGCGCTCTGCGGCAGCGCCAATTAGAATCGGAAACTTGGGCACCATTATCTCCGCGATATTTATTTGCACTTACTTGTGGCACATATAATATAATAAACATACCACAAGTAATATAAAAAACGTACCACTAAGAATATAATAAACGCACCACTAAGAATATAATAAACGCACCACAAGAAATATAATAAACGCACCACAAGAAATATAATATGTGCACCACAAGAAATATAATAAACGCACCACAAGAAATATAATAAACGCACCACAAGAAATATAATAAACGCACCACAAGAAATATAATAAGCGCGCCACAAGAAATATAATAAACGCACCACAAGAAATATAATAAACGCACCACAAGAAATATAATAAACGTACCACAAGAAATATAATAAACGCACCACAAGAAATATAATAAACGCACCACAAGAAATATACTAAACATATTACATACAAGAAATATAATAAATACACCACAAGTAATATAACGAACATGTGCTTATACTTATATTTAACTCTTAATTTATGTGAGAAACCAATATGTCCTCTTAAAAGTATAAATAAAACATAAAATTTCCACGTAAGAAACCTCGTTCTGATATAGTTATTCATACATGTTTAAGACGTATACATGTATACATAATTACTAAGTACTTTTGAAGCACCCCTCGTATATACGACGTACCTTACAATTTCAAATCTCCCGCCTTGACGCCTGCGAAATCTCCATAACTTCATAATGTGATAACTGTTGAATTACGGAATATTGCGATGATTTTCTAACGAAATCTTGATGCCAACAGGTTCTTGCACTATCTTTAAAAGTCTTCTTCATCCAAGAACGCTTAATTCATCAGTTTTAATCAAATTTGTGCGGAGATCTTAAGACGCAACTAACAACTTGACATTTCCGTCTTCGCTTCTGACAATTCGGGTTGACATTTGTTTTTGGGAGGAATAGGGCCGTTACTATGCGCGGTGCAATTTGAATGTATTGTTCGTAAGATTGTTGTTAATACACTCGGTTTTTAACACATCTTATCCTTGAATATATTTTTAAAACAACTCATCTACACTTATTAAATGTATTACGTAGATATTATTGTTTGTCTTTCATATTAACTCATTTAAACTATGTATTATTAGACTAAGCCTGTGTTGAATTTGAAAACAAAAAGATTGTATAAATAAATAACACAATATAAATAAATAACACAATATAAATAAATAACACAATATAAATAAATAACACAAATACCAATAAATTCCCCTCCTATTTATACAAAATAACCAAAACTACTAACAAACAAGTTAACACTGTAGTAAAATTATAACAGATATTTATATTAAATTTTTTTTTGCAGACGATACTGAACTCAATGCACAAATACCAACCCAGGTTCCACTTGGTGCGGGCGAACGACATTCTCAAGCTGCCTTATTCCACGTTTCGGACGTACGTCTTCAAGGAAACTGAATTCATCGCCGTCACCGCCTACCAAAATGAAAAGGTAAGCACCAAAGATTTCTTCTTAATAAACACATTATTACTTTGATGTTGACTGTTCGTCTTACAATTTGACATTGACAGTTCGTCCGAACAATGACATTGACAGTTCGTCCGAACAATGACATTGACAGTTCGTCCGAACAATGACATTGGCAGTTCGTCCGAACAATGACATTGGCAGTTCGTCCGAACAATGACATTGACAGTTCGTCCGAACAATGACATTGACAGTTCGTCCGAACAATGACATTGACAGTTCGTCCGAACAATGACATTGACAGATCGCACTATAATTTGACGTTGACACTTCGTCCTACAATTTGACGTTGACAGTTCGCAAAGTTGACAGAATCGCTTTCAGTGAAAAACAGCAGAGCAGCGCCTTAGTAATAAATCAGACCGTCCAGAGGGCAGCACAGCGAGCGCGCTGGAATTACGAAATGCATTTATGCAATAATAAAGATGCAATCAAGGGCCGTAATAAATAATAAAACACCAGTTGAGCCAGAAATTGCGGGTTAACGATATAATCTATAATATTTGATTGAATACCTCCGGACGCTGCAACGCGAGCCCGTGCACAGCCTGCTTCGCGACTTGGCGTAATAGCACTCTATTATTTATTAGATTAATTTGAGATTAAGATGCGGCCGGCTCCGGACAATTAATTATTATTAATAATGAATCTATGGGAGGCGGGGTTATAAACTCCGATCAAACTTTGCGAGCATACCCTTGTAAACTTTTGACTTTGACGTTGAATTCACATTTTTATTGACGTTGAATTCACATTTTTATTGACGTTGAATTCACATTTTTGTTGACGTTGAATTCACATTTTTATTGACGTTGAATTCATATTTTTATTGTCGTTGAATTCACATTTTTATTGTCGTTGAATTCACATTTTTATTGACGTTGAATTCACATCTTTATTGACGTTTCTGCTTAAATAGTTAAAAGGAACTAAACAGTTAGTTTGATTTCTAAGCAGTTGGCAGTCCTGCGAGAGAGCGACTGTCAATCAGGTCGTGACAGTTGTCTGGACAATTAAAGCAGTAATGCGCCATTACGGGCGTCGTAAATCAAAACTAATAAAGTTATAACGGCGGCAACAGCGCAAAATGCGGCAATAACTTCGAATGGGGCATTTGTACAATATGGGCAAAACAATTGAACGACTACAAATAAGCGAAAACTAGTAGGCTATAACACGACCAATAACAAACAAGTGGTAAGAAATGACCAATAACAAATAAGCAGTAACAAATAAGAAATGAATGAACAACAAGCAATGAGTAATAACAGATTAGCAATAACAAATGATCGTTAACAAATGATCAATAACAAATGATCAATAACAAATGAGCAAATAGCAAACGAACAATTACAAATGACTAACTACAAATAGTCGATTTTAAACGTGCAAATTGCAGCTGAGCAATTACACAGATTAATTTTTTATTACAAACGCGCCATTACAAACATTAATGTCGTTTAATTCTAGAATATGCTTCATTTTGGAATGTTTTATTTTGGAAACTTTAATTTTAGAATGTTTAATTTTCGTATGATTAATTTTCGAATGTTTAATTTTCGAATGTTTAATTTTCGAATGTTTAATTTTAGAATGTTTAATTTTCGAACGTTTAATTTTCGAACGTTTAATTTTCGAACGTTTAATTTTCGAACGTTTAATTTTCGAACGTTTAATTTTAGAAGGTTTAATTTTACATTAGAATGTATTTACTTAAAGAATTCCTTTAATTCTAGAATGTAATTCTGAATGTAATTCTAGAATGTGTCTGTATGCCAGAATGTGTCCCTGCAGAATGCACAAGCTGCAAAACGCGCAGCACAAAATGCCTAGATGTAGATAAAATGTCCGGCGACATTCTTTTTTTTCGTGCCTCCACGGCCAACTGCCACCGCATGATATCACACTTTATTGTTAATGTAAAAATGCGCGCGTTGCATATCTGATGCGAATAATGTTCGCTAATTCCCCCGTAAGTGCTTGTCCTCACTTCATTACGTTGTAATTCTGACGTGTATACGCACATAAAAATATTTATTGCTCTTTATGGGGACATCCCTGCCTGACAGTTGGCTATTGCTATGCGTTCATAACCTCAAGCTGTCAAATGGTACCAACGTTAGACATTCAAAGATGACAGTCGGCTAGCCAGGTAAAAAACAAAAAACAATCGACGGACAATAGATAGATGGCCCCACTTACTCGATATAAATTAGCAGGTCCCAAATGGGGTCCCGTGCAAAAAACGTTTGAATTCCGACTTGAGGACGTATACATGAAATGAATTCGATTTCGAACGTTTCCGTCCATCGCAGAAATTAGTTGTAACAGAATTCCCCCTTAATTATTCCCAGAAATGCCAACCTGAAGACAACGGCCGACTGGCCGGTGAGGTTATGTCGCAAAAACGATGTCGCAAAAACGATTCCGCAAAAACGATTCCGCTGAACGATGCCGCAAAATGATGCCGCAAAACGATGTCGCAAAACGATACCACAAAACGATGTCGCAAAACGATACCACAAAACGATGTCGCAAAACGATACCACAAAACGATGTCGCAAAACGATACCACAAAACGATGCCGCAAAACGATGCCGTAAAACGATTCTGTAAAATGATTCCTCAAAATGATTCCGCAAAAAGCTAGATTCCGCTTCCTGCTAAATTAGAAACAATCGGTCCCCTAATTGGGCCGCATACATAAAGATTAGTTGGTATTAATTAGGCTAGTTTAGATTAAATAATTCGTTTAGATTAAATAATTCGTTTAGATTAAATCATTTTTTAGATTAAATCATTTTTTAGATTAAATCAGTCCTTTAGGTAGTCGTTTTTTAAGACTAAATAGTTCTTTTAGGTTAAGTCATTGTTTTAGGTTAAATCGATATTTTTGGTTAGTTCATTATTTTAACTTGATTTGTTTTTTAAGTTAAATCGTTCTTTTAAGTTAAATCGTTCTTTTAAGTTAAATCGTTCTTTTAAGTTAAATCGTTTTTTAAGTTAAATCGTTTTTTTAAGTTAAATCGTTCTTTTAAGTTAAATCGTTCTTTTAAGTTAAATCGTTTTTTTAAGTTAAATCGTTCATTTTACTTCAATCGTTCTTTGTTATAGACTGATATTCTTTTAGTTAAATCATTATTCTTGATTAAACCGTGTTTTTTTTTGTTTTTTCCGTAAAAGATTAGATGGCTGTCATCCGATGTTGTTTTGTTTCACGATAGTTCGCGCCAGCGCCCCCACAAGCACAGCCAACTTGATCGAAGCCTTCCTCACAGCCATGTTCCAAAATCATACACCTAATGAGCAATGAGTATTAGGTTCCTAATAGGCTTGTCGGCCTCCTTAAGTCCGTCTCTCCACATGTACATAAAATACATTAGATCTCGCGTTAATAATTCGGAGAAAATTGGCCGATCATCCTATTAGCACTATATACTCTCAGCCAATTTCGGACGTTCGTTAAACCGCACACTTGATAAAATTCTCAGAAGTAAGGCGGTTGACCTGTCGAGTTAGAATTTGACTGTTGACGTGTGACAGTTGACATGTTACGGTTGAGATTGACTGTTAACGTTGACAGTTAACATTGACAGTTGACGTTGACAGTTAACATTGACAGTTGACATCTACAGTTGACGTTGACAGTTGACGTTGACAGTTGACGTTGACAGTTGACGTTGACAGTTGACGTATGACAATTGACGAATGACAGTTGACATTAGCAGCAAGCGTTGACAGCACAAAACGCAAAACAAAGCAAACAAAAGGCGATAGGCCCACCAGAGGGCGCTAATTAATCCTTAATTAAGCAGAAAACAAATATCCCATTATTCCGCGGACGCACGAACACCTGTCCGAAAAAAACTCGGAAAGAATTTCCATTTAAAGTATCGCGAGATATAGTTGTCTCCCCGCCTAATCTAGCCGGCCGCGCGGAATTAGATTCCCAAGATAACAGAATCACCAAAAATAATTACGCAATTAAGACAATTAAGCGCATTTAGGAGGTTAATTACTGCGTTCGGAAAAAACTTAATTGTGACCTTAATTATATCGGGCCGAGGAGAGCCCCCTTCCTTTGTTTTGTGCGTTGTTTTGTGCTTTAACCATGTCACTGCCAACTTATCAACTTATTTTGTCGCTTAATTGCAGATAACCCAGCTGAAAATCGACAATAACCCCTTCGCCAAAGGATTCAGGGACACGGGCGCTGGAAAACGGGAAAAGAAGTAAGTATCTCAGCTATTAAGTCATGTCTCAGTTGTTAGGTTATGTGTCTGCTCATAAATCGAATCTGTTAATAAATCGAATCTGATAATAAATCGAATCTGATAATAAATCGAATCTGATAATTAATCGAATCTGATAATTAATCGAAATTGCCAATAATTCGAATCTGCTAATAATCGAATCGAATTGACAGCTCGTTCGACGTTGACAGCTCGTTTGACGTTGACAGCTCGTTTGACGTTGACAGGTAGTTCGACGTTGACAGGTAGTTCGACGTTGACAGGTAGTTCGACGTTGACAGCTCGTTCGACGTTGACAGCTCGTTTGACGTTAACAGCTCGTTCGACATCGACAGCCCGTTTGACGTTGACAGTTGTTAAGAACATAAAGCCGATAAAAGGCCTTCTCCGATCCACTTTAGCGCAATTGTGCCCTTAAAGGCTTCCGGTGTGGCAAAAGGTTAGAAGGCTATAATTATCGCCCCTGATGGTCAATTAAGTCGCGTTATGTTTGGTCGCAGCCGCCTTTGTGCCAAATCGCCCTTTCTGTGTTAGCACCCTTTCAGACGTATTTCTATCATCCCTGGAGCGACAATAAAGAGTATCGACCACAATTCGGATGCGGAGGCTCAAGTAGGCCGTGCTCATGCCCCCCCCCCCCCAACCCTCGCAGCTCGAGTGTGTTGTAGCGTTTTGAATTTAACATCTATCCGGCTAATAGGGACACGGATAGGGTTGATTTGCTGGGGTGTTTTAACCCTTTTGATCTAGGAGGCGAGCGGATTTATTGCCGGGTTAATGCGATATCGCTCGTTACAGTTTTAGGATTGCTCGTTACAGTTTCAGCACTTTAGAGATAAAATAGATTGATTACGTTAGGTTAACCTTAACTTAAGTTAGGTTTGATTTAAATAAAACTGCTTAGGTTAGACCCTATTTAAAACACTCAGGTTAGGTTAGACCCCGTTTAAAACGCTTACGTTAGACCAAGTGTAAGAAGCATAAGTTAGGTTAGGTTAGACCAAGTTTAAGAAGCATAGGTTAGGTTAGACTAAGCTTAAGAAGCATAGGTTAGGTTAGACCGAGTTTAAAAAGTATAGGTTAGGTTAGGTTAGACCAAGTTTAAGAAGCATAGGTTAGGTTAGGTTAGACCGAGTTTAAGAAGCATAGGTTAGACCGAGTTTAAGAAGCATAGGTTAGACCAAGTTTAAGAAGCGTAGATTAGGTTAGGTTAGATCAAGTTTAAGAAGCATAGGTTAGGTTAGGTTAGACCGAGTTTAAGAAGCATAGGTTAGGTTAGGTTAGACCAAGTTTAAGAAGCATAGGTTAGGTTAGATACCGTTCAAAGCTCAAGAAAAAAGAAAAACCGGTAATGAAATTCAGCAATTCGTTTCGGCTCGTCCTCCCCATCTGATTGCCATGCAAACGTTTAGCATGTAAAGCCGGCCGACTTAATTTCCTCCGAGCGGAAAACAGCATCCATCTACCCCAGCCAACTTGGATCACCAGCACCAGCACCAGCAACGACGCATCCATCTGTCAGTCAGTCCGGAGCAATTTGCAGCTTTGCATTTTTACAGAGGCGGCCGTGGTGGGCGCCGCACTCTTGATAAAATATGCGGTGGCTGCGTCAGTGCATTAGAGGGCGAGCCGCCGCCGCCGCCTGCGTCAACTTTAAATAAAGGAGGGTCTCAAATTGAAATTAGAGGATCCGCAAAATAAAGAGGACGCCCGGCTTGGGGCGACGACGCCACTAACAGTATCAAATTAAGGCTGACATTTTGTATAAGGTCACCGAATAAAGGGTACAGATTAGGCCCGGGTCACATTTGCATTATTCGGACGGGGGCGAGCTGTTCGCCTCTCTATTGTCTCCCCCGCGTTAAAGCGCCCTTAAACGTTTTCTTTTGCGGGTCGAGGTTTTTCCGTTCGCGTTGGGGTGTTAATAAGGATTCGCTTTGTCGGGCTAGAGGGCTGGGGCCGCGGGTAAGCGCTGACCCAAAACTCGACTTACTTGCTTTTATTGCTTAACCTTTTGTTCTCAGCCAAAGGTTAGAAGTGTTTTGTCATTTCGAATACTGCTTCTGTTTAGCTTCCGTTCAGCTTTCGTTCACTTGATGATGAATTTCGTCCTGAGGTTTACGTTTTTAGGTTGTGTTATACATATTGTTTTTAGGATATATATTACAGTTATACTTAGGCCTAGTTATACTATATCACTGTAGTATGTTATATAATTTGCAGTCACCCAGTACATTATGTTATATAGTATATCATATTATTATGTTGAACAGATTCGATTATATTTGATTAAATCGCATTTAAATAGAAACAACGTTCGGGGTATTTGAAAATTATTTCGAACGGGGTTGAACACACAGTCCGTTTGCATAAATTAAATAAATAAATTTAAATATTGGCTTGAATGGTATCAATTTTGCACGTTGCACTAAAGAATGGTTGAAAACATATTACAATAATATGACAGGTATTAGATATTAGCAGATAGACGTAATAGAGAGCTTAATGGATTAATCAGATTAAAGAAAAATAAATAAAAGATAAATTATTGTAGGTTTCTTTATTGAAAGTGCTACTATAATTACCTAACTATAATAATAACCGATTCAAAACGAATTATAATGAAATATGCAAAAAGGAATCTTGTTGCCCAAAGCTTTATTATTAAATATTATATTAAAATTAATCTATTAAAATATAGAAATAATATAAGTAGATACAAATAAATATCAATAAATGTTTTGTAAACTGCAGGTAAAAAAATGAAATCAGATAGGATGTAGTAGGTAAGTGTCTTAATGTGACATTCGATATTTGATGTTAATCCGATGATAAGAATAATATCAATACGTATAATATTCATAGCTTTACTTATTAAATATTATATTAAAATTAAAATTAAAATTCAAAAAAATAATAAAAATAAAAGCATACAGAAGTGTTTATTAAACTTACACCCAAGAAACCGAACTTCCTAATAAAAATAAATATTAATTAATATTTTGTAGACTGTAGGTAAAAAATAAAATCTATTAGAATTTAGTAAGCGTCTTAATGTGACGTTCGGTATTTGACGTTAATCTGAGGAGGCGAAGGCCGCAGGCCCACAGTGTTGGCTAGACATGAGGGTCGCGCGACCCTCATGTCTTGTGTGGCTCGTGAACGAGCGAAACGAGCTAGCTCAGCGTTTTTAAAATTCTAACAATATACATATAATATTCATTTAAATTTAGTTTATTTCTTGACCTTTTCTTAATTTAACTTTAGATAATTGAATTTCTTGGGTATCTTAGGTCTTATTAAAAAAAATCTTCATTATTTAATTTTGCATTAGTTTATTCGTTCCAACGTTTCGCGAGGTTTTTCCTGGCATCTTCAGGGGTACATATGGATCTATACGGAAATCAAAGCAAAGCTATAAAAATTGGTCGAATATACACTTATAAATTCACACAAAAATTGTTATAAATTTACATAACAATATATAGAATTAGTCATATACTTACAATTATTACATCTAACGTTGTTGCGGCTTTTCTTGGTGATCGGGGGGTTTCAATTCTCGGGCGCCACTTTATTTTTATTGTGAAAAAAAAAACATTTAAAACTTTTAGTTGAACTTTTAATTCTCAAACTTATTAGACAGTATCTAATCAACAACCTTTTTTTTGTTTTATATTAATAATATCATTTATTTTGTAATTTTGGAAATATCTAGATTCCGGGAAGGAGTGCTGAGTAACGAATAATGATTCGTTACAACGTCACAAGAAAATTACATTTTTACACGATTTTAAAACATTACAAATTAATTTTGTTGTCCAAAGCTTTACTATTAAATATTATATTAAAATTAAAATATTAAAATAAAAAAATTATAATAAAAATAAAAGCATACAGAAGGTTTTATTGGACTAATACCCAAGAAACCGAATTTTTTTTTTAATTTAACGTCGGCCTGTTTCCGCATCATAGACTAATTACCGACGCCAGAGATTAGATTAATATTTTGTAAACTATAGGTAAAAAATAAAATCTATTAGAGTTTAGTAAGTGTCTTAAGGGGTTAGGTGGGTTTGAAAATTTCAAAGAATTTAATTTCTTTTTTTTTGTCGTATTAAATAGTACAATATGTTTAAAATATTCTCCTAAAATTTCAAATCGATCCGAGTAAAATTCTAAGAGACAGACCCTTCAGAAGAAAAATTTTTTTTCGCATGTTGTTTCAATTTAAAACTTTAAACGCGTTTATCTCAAAACTCAATTTTTTAAGTCGTTGGACACGAATTCTCGAAAAGTTATTAAACGATTTTGTTCAAATTTTGCACACATCTTTGAAATAATATTATCAAGTCATTGAACGAAGGATTTTTTTTTATTACAACTAATTTTTTCGAGCCAATACATGGCGGAAATTTGACCAAAAAATATGTTTTTTGTTCAATGTCTGTCAAAAATTCAAATTTTACTTTTTTTTCCTTCGTCCAATAACGAGATTTATCCATGTACTAACGAAATATTTTTGGTTTTTTGATTTTAAATGAACCAATAATGAGTTA
>JAWQRP010001910.1:0-17224 GCA_033557875.1 Quadriops clusia | reverse complement strand
GTATAATTTACACGTTTGGCCCATATTTAGGCCCCAATAGGGCTCTAAGACGTCTGACTCGTTCCTTCAAAAAATGACAGCGGCGTAGATGGTAAGCCGCCTGCGCTGGAGTTGAAATGTCAAAATTTCGACTTTCAGCTTCAAGCTTGTTTATACGGGGGGGTACCCGCGACCCTTTGGTACGAAACAAATTATTCGCTAAAATAAACGATTAGAGCAAAACAGTAATTCATTTCGTTGCTTTTTAATTTGTTGATGCAAGTAGTTAAGTTCTCCCTTACAAAACTCATTGATGTTCTTTAAAATCCGATTTTTTCATAGTGGCGCAACCATCGATACACACTCACCATAGAAATCATATTCCTTAAAATGAATGAGGTAATGTCTGTACACTTTAAAGAAATTATTTAAAATATTGTTTGGTATAGGGTTTAAATTAGAGACGTACTTTGTCGATAGTAATTGATTGAATCAAGAAATATTGAAAGACTAGTTTCGAGGTCAGTTGATCCCCTCTTCAGGTGCTAGAAAGCACGATAATTAGTTATAATTTATAATTGTAAAAACACTGCACAAGTAAAGATATGGTACATTACAGTAAAATAGATAAGGTTTTTTTGAACATATTAAATATAAATTGAAATATTTTTTTGAGATAGTTACTTTCATCTTATAAAATTAAAATAAGAACTCACTCAAGGTGACGGGCAATATAAAATGGCACCTCAAGCGTGGTTTCCACCTGTCTTTTCCTGTACTGAGCGTGAACTGCATTTAACAACTTTTATGTACGAGGGGAGTCCTGCCGAGGTGTGTCCATTTACAATGGAACCTAAGGTCATTGACCTGGTTCACGTTGGTGGGTTGTATAAGTTGTCATTTTGTTTTACCGATTGTACTGTCATATTTGTAGCTCTGAGGAAGGTTGAAGTTTAAATACAACCGAAACGTCAGCAAGGGAGGAGTTTGATTTACCCAAACCAGTCCGCAAACCAAAAAAATTGACACGTTGAGTTGAGCAACGGACAAAATTTGTATACCATTCATATTAGTTTTCCTTGTGGTAAGTCGTTGCATTCTGACTGCCAGTTATACATATAACACAAATTTTAAATTAAGGAACTAAAAGTTTTGCTCATAGAGAGGATCTTCGACAGTCCCCTGACTCTTTTAAGTCATGCACAATAACATGGGTAACAAATGAACCAAGATTAAAATACCATTCCTACGTTGTTTCTCGCTGTTTAAAATAATCAACAGACTGTCATAAATCGGTTCTACGAGCAAAGGTTATTTTGTACTGCTTATATAACAAATACTTGCAAGAAGGGATTTAAAAAAAAACATGAAGTGATAATACAAATATGAAATCATTATAAGTGTTACATTTATCTATTTTTTTATTCTTTGTATTGACGTTGATCAAGAAAAAATTAACTGTTAAATTTCATAATGTTCTTTTCTAAAATTTAAATAAAATGTTGTTTCTTAAAACTGCTTTGTGATTGGTGAGATGTCATCTCGGTTAATAGTGCACATATACAGTATAGTATGTACTTTTGTACACTCAGTAATAATACATTTATATTTATATTTAGCAGATAAAAGAAGAAGATTCCGAAATGAAGCCTGTAATACATTAAATGAGTGAAATTAAAGGTTACAAATATAACTATTCAACTAGTTAATGCCTGTGAAAAATAATGGGCAACCATGTACATATATATTTATTACTGTGTACACGTATACAGTAAAAGCTCGGTTATTCGTTCCCGTGAGTTTCGTTTTCTCGCATATATCGTCTTTTGCCTACGGTCCCAACAAATGCTTATGTAATTAATATAATTAAAAACCGCATTTACCCTTTGTCTTTTTATGTTTTATAGCATTATTCGCTTTGATGGTCTTGTGATCCCAAACTAACCAGAATTTATTCCATAATTTGGTAAATATTTTATTCAAAGTAATAATAAAGTAATAAATTGTTCACTTTTCAAAAAACTATAAATAAATCTATTTTTTTTTCAATTATTTCATATAATGTACGTATGTTTTACAATAATATGTTAAATAAATAAGTTTTCTTAACATGTAGTTAGTTATTTCTAATTTTTTCATATTAGGCCGCTATGTTCGTTTTCCCGTGATAATGGATTTTTACAACCGGTCCCTACGAAAATGATAGATCGGGGTTTCACTGCACTTATTACCATGTACACATATACATTTTACCCTATATATACATATACATCTTACGATATCAATAAAACATGTTCATTAAACATTTATGCAACAATAACGTACATAGTAGCGAACCGAGGAACATGAAAAAATTTCATGTTGAAAAATCTTTCCGCAGATATATTGTAACACCATACGTTAGTCTTACATTAATCATTAGAGTAATCGCATTAATTTTCTCTGCAAATATAAATTTTTCTCATGAGTTTGTAAAATGCAGAAACATAAAAAGCCGCATTGTTTGTTCTCACAAATTTTATAAAAAAATGAAAAAGTAAAAAACATAAAAGTTAACGAAAAGGTTAACTAATCTGCACATGTGTTGTCTAATTATATACCAAGGTACTACACTCAAGTAGACGTAACAGTCCCTACTAACAGTTATTGGAAACAACGAACAAATCTTGGGTAACCCTTTTGTTATCGTCTATATGGTTGTTTTCTATTGTATGACATCTACTCTTTTGCCATCAACTGACTCAATCGTAATTGCTACCTCAGCAATTATATGATTACATATACGTAATTTAAAACATGTAAATAATATAAAATAGCTAGCTATAAAATAGCAAATTAAATTAAAATATTGAATAATTATATTTGTAATGTTTAATTTCACTCATTTAATTTATAGTACATATAACAGCTTTCAATTCGGAAAGTTCTTCTTTTGTCCGCTAAATATAAGTATGAGTGTATTATCGCAGAGTACATAAATGTGTATACTAGATACAGGGTGTTTAAATAAAACATGTTTATAAAAAATTCAAATTTCATATTGCTTCTTTGATGTAGTGTACACATACTATCCTTAAGAATTACGCCATCTAGTGTAATATTGCGCATGTAATGTAACCTAACCTGACCTAACCTAACCTGACCTAATCTAACCTGACTTAACCTAACCTGACCTAATCTAACCTGACCTAACCTAACCTGACCTAACCTAACCTGACCTACCATAACCTGGCTTAATCTAACCTGACCTAATCTAACCTGACCTAACCTAACCTGAACTAATCTAACTTGACCTAACCTAACCTGACTTTACCTGACCTGACCTAATCTAACCTGACCTAACCAAATCTATATATATTAACATAATCTATCCTAACCTATTTTATATAATAGCCTTACCTAACGTAACCTAATATAAAAATACGTTAGATTACCATGGGTACAGTTGGGTTGGGTTAGGGTAGGTGAAGCTGGGTTAGGTCAGGTTAGAGTAGGTCAGGTCAGGTTAGGTTAGATCAGGTTAGGTTAGGTCAGGTTAAGAACGCATCCAATGAATTTTAAGGAAACCAATGTCACGTATTATGTCTGAAAGAATGAGTCCAACTTGATATTTAATTGACTAATTTTCGTATTAATATCTATTTACGTGTATGAAAATCAATAAAAATCTTTACTTCGGACATGAAAATGTCATAAAAATGTGCTAAAGCTTGAAAATGAGTTCAATAATACTTAAAAATAAGGTTAGGATTTTTTCTATATTCTTCAATTGTGCCCTTATGTACCTGCCGTCCTTGAAATTTTTTTCATAAATCAACGTTTTGGGGCCTTAGCTTCACAGTTCTCTATAGAAAATTTAAAAAATCGAGATGTTATAAAGTAGGATGGCACCCACCGCATTCATTGAGTTTTTGTCCTGTTTTGAAACTCTGTCGTCCTTAGCGTAGAATCATAGACTATATTCCCTTGTCTATGGTAGAATATAAACGTGATCAGCATCGGCTTGATGACGCAGTTTCTACGACAACTTATTTCATCAAATCTATGATCACAGGCACTTGCTTCTTTGGCTTTTAATACACACATTGCCTATTAATTTTTTCTGCTCTTTCACTGCATGACACTGCCTCCTATAACATTTACGTATATGTATATTTCACCGTTCTTGATTCTGTTCCATCGCATAACCTCACTTTTCGAAAATTCGCCAGGTTGCCTCTAAAGCTCCAAAATGCTAGACTTTAATTAACTGTTATTGTATAATTTACACGTTTGGTCTCTATTTAGGCTCCAGTAGGGCTCTAAGACGCCTAACTCGTTTCTTTCAAAAATGACAGCAGCGTATATAGTAAACCACCATCGCTGGATTTTGAAATGTCAAATTTCCGACTTTTAGCTTCACGCTTTTCTATACATATTTGATCAAATAAGCAATTAGAGCAAAACAATAATTTATTTCGTTGCTTTTTAATTTGTTGGTGTAAATAGTTAAATTCTGCTTTACAAAAACGCATTGATGTTCTTTAAAATGCAAATTGTTCATAGTGACGCAACCATCAACACACACTCACCATAGAAATCACATAACTTAAAATGGGAAAATTACCGACGTACATACGTTACAACGGTAATTATGTTTGTTGATGATGATTTCCTCCTTTTACAGATTTTATAAAGTTCATATACATATAGGTACATTTCTAATTCGTCGATGTACTTTGTCTTCCCATGTTCGCTTTCTAACTAGTTCTCCATTTCTCCTTCCCTCTTCTTTTAAAAATGTTGTTTACTTATATTAATTTTGAAGAATGGATATACCGGGTGGTCTGGGATTATGGTACTCTCCTATCGTTTGTTTGTTTTTGGATATATGACAATGATTTTTTTTTCAATTTATTGTACGCAACAACATGGATATTTTTAACTATATAGCACTTATACGTCACTTCCGGTTAGACTTCATGTTATTTCAAATACAATGACGTCATTTGTGAATTTTGTAAATGTCACTTTGACATTTTTCAATTTTATTTTGTAACATAAGAACTTCAAAATCGGTTTAAACTGTGCTTATCGTGGACAAAAATTGGCTGATTAAAATAATAATGTATTTTCCTTTTCACTTCAACAAATATTGTTTTTTTTTAATGGAAACCCCCTAGTACCCTAAAGTATTTAAACACACTGCTCTTGTATGAAAAAAATTATCTCAATATCATCTATCGTTAAACATGGCAAATAAAATAGGAAACAAATTTATCACGTTTAGCATTGCCTACCGCCTACATGCACAGCATTACCCTGTCAGTGATATTCGTTTGCATTGAACTTTTGTTTTGATTATTCTTCTATTTTTTGACATGTTTAAGGGTATAATTTTGTTCGTAGAAAAGCAGTGTATTTAAATACCTTAATGCAACATTTAAAAAAAACTATATATATGAAGAAAATTGCATTACTTTTTAATCAACTAATTTTTGGCAATGAAATCAATTTATATCAACAAGTGGCACTTATAAGCACACTTTAAACCGATTTTGAAGTTCCTATAAAAAATTAAATTGAAAAAATGGTCTAAATGACATTTAATAAATTGACAAATAACATACCATTGTATTCGAAATAACATGTAGATTAAGAATATCAACTAAGAAATAGGGTTTCCCTATTTAAATAAGAAATTTTTTGTCACTCCCAGTCAAACCGAAAGTGACATATAAGGGGTCTGTAGTTAAAAAAATACGTCTTGTTCGGTACGATAAATTAAAAAAAATCATTGACATATCTCTAAATACAAAAGACTATAGGGGTATACCATAATCTGAGACCACCCGGTATATCTGGTACAGGATGGATACTTGAAATGTATACACCCCACAAACGAGAATCGCGTAAATGAAAAACCGGCTTCCTGTGCCCGTTCTATAGCGGAGACTGGTTTTTGTACACGCGATTTTTGCCTTTACCAGTCTGTGTGATGTTTACAATTGGCGCTTCCATCCTGTAGACTGTAAAATGAAATATGTAATTTACACCCTGCACGTGATAATATTACAAATAACAACTTAGATCCTGAAATGCACTTGAGCATAGGCAACTACATTTACTGGCATATATAGGTCTTTTCCAACAACACGAATTGATTGTTTTACAATAGTTTAATGTACTGCACAGGGTCGGCCCATTCTAAAATTTTCGTCGCCATACGGTAATTCTATATACATGAATGTCTGGTTGCCTATAGTTTGATCCTTAGCCGACCCTGTACCTGATTCTTGAACTATCAACTCGTCTTGTTGGAAAGAACCTTATGTATTTACCAGAACTTTACACGAACTGGTTAGTGTTTTATCGGTTGCATTAATATTATGTAATATTATTATCAATATAAACACTATTAGTGCGTGCTTTGTTCAAACGTATGTTATTCTCCATATTTCTTTCTAATCTTTGGTATTCAACGTGTCCTTTTGTTTTTAGCGTAGCTATTAACATCGTCTTAATCTTAACCTAAAATTTGCTAAAATGTTTCCAAAACAAAGTCATTTAAAGATGGAATTAGAATCAAAAGAGACCTTCAACTTTAAATTAAACTGGCAACAAGATCGTAGTCTACAGGAACGTATGCGATATATGCTAGAGAACGAAAGAATGGCCGATTACACATTTATTGTCGGTGAAAAGGAAAAAAAGGCGTTTATGGTACACAAACTGATTTTAGCTGGGGGAAGTCCTGTATTTGAAGCTATGTTTTATGGTGGTCTAGCAAATTCAACTGAATCTGTAGCAATACCGGACATCGAACCGCAGGCGTTTAAAAATATGCTAGATTACATATACACCGAGAAAATTTCTCTAGACTTCTCAAATGTCAAAGCAATGTTGTACGCAGCGATGAAATATCAAATACACGCTTTAGAGGAAAAATGTAAAGAGGTTTATAAGAAACATGTGAATCATCAAACGGTATTTAAAATTCTTTCGGAAACTCAACTATATGATTTACATGACCTGGAGACGACTTGTTTTAATTATATTGATACATCTACACAATCATGTTTAAATTCTAAGTATTTCTTGGACATCGACAAGGACGTTTTAGTGAAGTTGCTCAAACGAAATACTTTGCGTATTGAAGAATATAAACTCTTTGAAGCTCTAATGAATTGGGCAGACAATCAGTGCGTAATTCAGCAAATATCATCAACCCCGGAGAATAAGAAGAAAGTCCTGAAAAACACTTATAAATTGATTCGGTATCCTCTGATGACTAGCCAGCAATTTGCCGTAGGTCCAGCTCAAAGTGGTATCTTAACAGATGCTGAACAAGTAAGTATCTTTATGTACCAGAATCTCAATCCAAAACCTGACGTGGACTTCATTGCAAATCCTCGCTCTTAAATGTATTCATATGGTAACATCAGGTTGAGTTAAATTTTGTTAAGTAGGGTTAAATTAGCATACAGTTTTGTTTCGCAGATATTTATTATGTGAAAGTGATTTATCCTACTTATTAATAATAAAATTGCCTATTATTGAATAAAGGTGATATCATTATCTTCTCTTTTCCACCCTCATATTCTCTGAACATGTAGCAAGTAACCAAGAAATGAGGTAATGTCCGTACACTTTAAAGACAATATTTAAAATATTGTTTGATATAGGGTTTAGATTAGAGATGTACTTTGTTGATAGTAATTGATTGAATAAAGAAATATTGAAAGACTAGTTTTGAGATCAACTGATCCTCTTTTCAGGTGGTAGAAAGTATGATGGTAATTAGTTATTGTTTTTAATTGTAAAAAAAAGTTAAAATAACAGAAGAAAACGTCTCAAATACATGGCAAAAATAAAATACAGGATGATTTTGAACTCATAGAATAAAATGTTTGTCGGCACCACCTTGCAAAGAATAAAACATTGATGTGGTATAAAAAGTGACAAAAAGAAGTATGACAGAAGCATTAAGGGCGCGCAAGACAGGGTGTGCATAAAGTGACGATAATCAAATTTTATTCTAAGTTAACGAAAATGTGGCAACACACTATCCCCCAGAAGCAACATTCGATAGTGTGTTGCAACAATTTCGTTAACTTTCAATAAATCTTCATTATGGTCACCTTATACACAACCTGAATTCCACTGTTTGATGCTTCTGTCGCACTTCCTCTAGTCTTCTTCTTCTTCTAATTGGTCCTCCATACGGATGGCTCCGTCTCATTACAAAGGGTTGTTACAAAGGCAATTCAGCCTATGTTTTATTGAGATAAGTTAATGCATGCAGGAACAAATACATATAATTAGTGTTTTCTGATTTAAAAAGTATGTAGTTTAAATTCAATAAACGTAAAGAGAATCAAGGCTGTTGAAATTCGACGGACATCGAAGAGGGAATAAATGGAAATCGAACGTGTATGACCTGTTTTCATCAGTTTTACAATTACTTAAGAAGTCAGGTTCAGGTTGTCGACAACAAAGAAATATATGATTTAGATATTCAATATCACCGCATGACATCTGGGAGAGAAGAGTACTCCTTCAGGATTAAGATGAATTCTGTTTATGAAAACTGTAACCCCCCTGGGTAAATTTTTGAAATTTTGAAACCAAGGATTCTAACTCACTTTGTTATTAAATGAATAAAAATGTTTTGGTCTTTGTTAAAGCGGATTCTTCCCAATTCATCTGCCAAGCTTCCATGTTTGTCCTTCTGACTACCTTCTTTAATTCAGTAAGATGAAGTAGAATATGATCAAGTGGTTTTTTTGAACCCACTTAAGCGAAAATGTCCGTCCTTTCATTTAGAATAAACCTAGAGTAGCTGGAAATTTACGAAAGAATGATTAAACATTCCGAATTATTGAGAGACCAAAGTATGTTTTCCTTAATTCAGAAATGACGTGAGAGGCGGAAACTGAAAAGGAGCGGTTTTCAAGTTTCTATAGAGGGCTCGGGCAATCTGAACAGATTAAAGCATTTCTTAGGTTTTGCAATGGACAACTTGCAAACCAGCCGCAGCAGTGAATATGGGACAGGGCACCACGTATTGAAATAAGAGGATCTTGAGAGAAAATCAAAAGCCAACTTGGTTATTACCCCTATCAACACTACCATCAGTGAAACTTTTTTGGGGAATCTCGAAAAGTCCCGGAAAAAATTCATTGAGAAGGTGATCAAGAAATGGTCGATTATCGTTATTAAATTGATTAAGAATAGTTTGAGGTTTGAAAGTGTGCGACTGAATGGGATAATTAAAAATGAGAGGATATCGGGGATAGTAGATTATAAGATTAATGTTCCATCCATAGACACTAAGGAAGATAGAGACTTGTGAAAAATACTTATTTGAATTAGTAAGACATGATTCTAAGAGAGGAATTCAATGGGCGACTAGCCCTGTGAAATACTTCATCAACGAAATTCGAAGATATTTAATTAATTCTTTCAATAATGGAGTTCCAGTTTCCAAGAGTGAAAGATTATTAGGGGACCGACGACCGAGTGAATCTTTTCAAATTTTGAAATGTATTTTTTATGGAACCACTTAGAAGAAATGCATTAAATTCCAAATGCGTTCTGATTAATGCCTTATATGGTAAGAAAAATTTTTTTCTGCGATTTCGAGAGCATTGTTAGTTTATTTTTGCCACATCTCAATTCACCGTTTTCTTCTGTTATAAGACGAAGGTAACTACCTCAAAATATTATTTCATTTTATATGTAATATGTTAAAAAAAACTATCTATTTTACTGTAATGTCTTATATACTTATGCGTTCAGTATTTTTATAATTAAAAATTGTAACTAATTACTATTATTATCATGCCTTCTAGCAGCTAAAGAGCGGAGCAGTTGATCGTGAAACTAGTCGTGCAATTTTAAATCTTAAATCAAACAAGGACTTTCAATATTTCCTGATTAATCCACTACTTTGTTGGGATTCACATAAAAAAGTGAGTGATTTATTCTTCAGGCGAGTAGTTTCAGGTCTCTAAAGTCAACTTAAAACGGCACAACATTCGTATAAGAGGTAACAAATTAAAAAGACAGAAAATGGGTTTCTTTTGTAGAACGTAAACGTTAAAATATCAGAAACAAGCACTATTGAAAAATATTACACAGCGTTTAATATTTGTCGAGTGAATATCAGTCATTAATATGTAGTAAAATAAATAAATAAAATATCACAGAGAAAACGTGCCGTTTCAAGAATTTGGTATGTAGGCATTTTAGCTAAAAAGTAAATTTCGTATCAAATTTAAATATTAATTATTATGCAATATTATTGTATCAATCAATGTTCAATTGAATTATGTACATTTTACACTTAATTTTGGTATCTTACAAATGGGTTGGCAGGTGTATTGTTCGAGTTAGCAAGCAAATATAGACCTTACGGATTGCACCTCTCGTGAGAAATGGCTCGGACACTCTATATATCGCACTGCGATCACACAGATCCCCAAATATACTTGCGCATAAGCAACCACACTTACTGGCACATGTTCACATTTTACACGATCTGGTTTATGTTTTGTGAAGATCCATTGCTATTATCAACAACATTATTAGAGCTTGAATCTCCCAACTGTAAGTTTTTCACTATATTTCTATCTATCCTAAGGTATTGTTAACGTGTCCTTATTTTTAGCGCAGTAAATACTCACATTAGTTGTCTTGATAAAAACGTAAAAACGATTTGATAAAATTTGTCTATCATCTAAACTTGGAAATAGAATCAAAGATGGCGTGCTACTTTGAAGCCAACTGGCAACAATGTCTTACCATAAAAGAACGTTTGCAATATATGTTAAAAAAGAAACCAATGGCCGATTGTTCATTTATCGTCGGTGAAAATGATAAAGAGTTGGTTTTGGCTCATAAACTGATTTTAGCTGGAGGAAGTCCGGTGTTTGAAGCCCTGTTTTATAGTGGTCTACAACAAACCGCTAGTTGTCGAACAATACCGGACGTGGAACCAGAGGCGTTTAAAAATATGTTGAATTACATATATACCGACAATATTTCTCTAGACTTCTCGAATGTTAATGTAATCTTATATGTAGCGGTAAAATATGACATCCGGGGTTTAATCGACAAATGCGAAGAGATTTATAAGGAAAATGTGAATAATCTAACGGCATTTAAAATTATTTTGGAAATTCAAGGATGTGGTTTAGATGACCTGAGGGAGACTTGTTATGAAATTATTGACAAAGACACCCAAGCATGTCTAAATTCTGAATATTTCCTGGACGTCGACACGAACATTTTAGTAAACTTACTCGTACGAGATACTTTACGTATTGAAGAATATAAACTCTTTGAAGCTCTAATGGATTGGGCAGACAATCAGTGCATAATTCAGCAAATACCATCATCTCTGGAGAATAAGAAGATAGCATTGCAAAAAGTGTATAAATTGATTCGGTATCCTCTGATGACTAGCCAGCAATTTGCCGAAGGTCCAGTTCAAAGTGGTTTCTTAACAGAAGCTGAACAACTCAGTATCTTTTTGTATCAAAACCTGAATTCAAAACCTATAGTGGATTTTCTTACAAGACCTCGATTTTCTTCGACTAACTATTTTACGGGAAAGGGTCCATTTGGAAACCGCACAGTACATTTCGACGAAGACGTGGGAGTATACAGCTCCGGATCAAGTCAATCCTGGGGCAACTAGCCTTTAGTACAATTTGACTTCAAAATAACTAGACTTGGACATAACTGGACTCCAGGAATATTTGCCAATAACGATACCCTTCCTAATTTTTAAGACTGTGTTTATATTTTTGTGATTGTAAAATAGTTGTATTCTGAGATGTTTCTAAACATGAATCGTAAATATTAATTATATTTTGTACGTACATATGCAGTATTTTAAAATGAACTCAACGCATACCTACAGCAAGAAACAAAGAAGCAATAAAATTATTCCGTTGAACCTATTGTAGATATACACATATGTATTTACTTATGTCGTATTATCATAGACACAGGAATATAGTTACTATATTCCTGTGTCTATGGTATTGTATGATGATAGCAAGATCTACTTGAGATTAAGCAACCATGTATACAAACATAAATTCATCGTTGCATAAATTCAAGCGTGTCTTGAATCAGCTGAGTTGTGTTTTCATCAGGAGTGTCAATAACAACAAATTAATTAATAATAGTGTTAGTGCGTGATTAGGCCCCACAGTAAGTAGTTCTCATTGTTCACTTATGTCATAAACTACACAACACGCTTTGTAAATTTAACCCTTTAAATATAAAGATTTGGTTTAACCTAACCTCAATCGTATCCCCAACTTAGCGTAAATCCAGTAAGGATGAGATATATTCAAAACAAACCTTTGGTTTTAAAGTCAACTGGCGGCAAGAACTTAATTTTAAGGAACAGTTACAATATATGTTAAGAAACAACACAATATTGAAAATTCTTTAGTTATAGATAATATAAGCTCTTGGAAACTACTAGGTACTACCACATATATGTGGTACTACTAAAATGATTATTTAACTTCTGATTATTTAATTTATTCTGAAAAATTTTATTCGTTATTGCCTAATAGACGTCCAAAACCAAAACTTTTTCTTATAATGTTTGTTCCGCCACGACTAAGCCGGAAGTTGCAGAGTACGTCACAGTAGTTCATAATTAGTTTCGAATAATGCAAAGACTTTTATCTTAATAATAGGAATTTTGTTGTAAAACCCACAATAAAAAAATATCTACATTTGGTGCGGATTTTCAAAATCTATACCGACATTCACATCCTTAGAAAAACCAATAAATATTAAAGTTAGTTATTTGGTCTGTGTTTCTGGTTTAACTTATTTTGATAAACAACAATATGTGTATTTTTTTGTAAAGCACATCGAGTAATACAAAAAATAGTAAATTAGGAAGAATGAACAACCGCTTATTTAATGAATCTGGGGAACTTATTCTTTTTTAAACTACATTCCAACTGTGTTTTATTGAAAGTTTGTTTGTTCATAAATAAACGGGGGAACAGCAACAGTTGGCAACCACGATTGGTTGGCAACCCAGTTGTAAATGTATTGTCAAAACAGTTATAGGTTATGTTTACAGTAACCTAACCTCACAATTTGCATGTCAATTATTTAACATAATTAAACTGAAATGGTATCAATTAAGTTACAAGCAAAATAAAACATATGATGTGTTATATGTGTGAAATGAACAATTGCACAAGCGGATGTTGGTTAGTACTACTTGATGCACATGATGAAGTTTTCTGGAAAATGTGCTACGTAAAACAGTACTGGTGGGGGGATTGTTGAACAGATCGGAAGACGCTCTTGGGCTTAGGCAACCATATCTACAACGTATCACACAAGGTCGTTGGAACATATCACAAAAGTAGGCGAATCTCTCGTCATCCGGCTTGTGTTTTTATCGTCGCATTAATAGCAAAATATTAATAGTACAATAAGTACGTGATTTGGCGATACAGTAAGTATTCCTCATAAGTTACTTATTCGTTAAAATATACTACACGAATATTAAATTTTAGCTCTGTAAATAGTAAGATCGTGTCGAACTTAACCTAAAAGATATCTTCAAAGCAACAGCGTTTGAACATGGAGTTTGATTCAAAACCGACATTTGACGCTACAGTGAACTGGCAAAAAAATCTAAATATTTCGCAACGACTACGGTATATGGTGGAGAACAAGATAATGTCCGATTTTACCTTTATCGTTAGTGAGAAGGAAAAAGAATCGTTTATGGTACGCAAGCTGATCCTAGTAGGAGGAAGTCCCGTTTTTGGAGCCATGTTTTATGGCGAAGTGGAATCTAAGACTCAATCTGAAATAATACTAGACATGCAACCCCCAGCGTTTAAAAACATGCTGGATTATCTCTACACCGATACTGTTTCCTTGGATGGATCTCTTATTGCCGGAACATTGTATGCAGCGAAAAAATATCAAATAAAAGATTTATCGAAGAAATGCGAAGAACAATATTTCAACAATTTGAGTTATACAACGGCATTGAAAATTCTCTCGGAAGTTCGACCGTACCAATTAAATAATTTAGAAGAAGCTGGTGTGTCAATTCTGAAGATTTCTTGAACGTGAACAGCAATGTTTTAAAGACTATCGTCACACGAAATTCTTTTTTTATAAATGAATCTGATCTCTACAAAGCTATCATGCGCTGGGCTGAAAATCAGTGCAAAATGCAGGAAATTTCAGCAACACCTGAGAATATTAAGAGCATCCTAAAGGAAATTATAAAACTAATTAGATATCCTCTGATGACTGATCGGCAGTTTGCCGATGGTCCAGCACAAAGTGGTTTGTTAACAGATGCCGAAAAACTAAGTGTGTTTAGGTATCACAATATGAGTGTAAAACCTAAAATTGAATTCATTACATATCCTCGCGTTGAGTAGGACGATTGGTTAAAGTTGTATTTTTGTGTTTAGTATTGCTTATAAGGCGATTATTTTCGTCGTTATTTCGATGTTTTCAGTATTCTATATGAGTTTAAGATAATTGATTGTACCTATTATTTGTAAGAAATAAATATAGATGTTAAAAATTTATATTAAGAACCAGTTGACTACAGTGACTCTATTTACAATCACTGCATAGACTATTTACTTAAATAATAATTATTTTACAATAACTGATGGTAATGCTGAATGAAGACTTTATCGTACAAAATTATGGACCTAAATTAATAATCATGTAAGATGAGGATATCAGCTACCCAAGTGCGCAATTAGTAAATCGCTGACTATAGTGTTCATGAATTTGCAGTTGGTACGCATACAGTTTTGCCGGAGTGTGCACTTTCACAACAAGTGGCCGCCAGATAACTTGTGTATGTTCGTCAACCCGTTTATGCGTTTTTTGTGCTGTTAAATAAGAAAACTAATTACACAATTACTGTGCGATTTGACCCTACAGTAAGTACTTTTCATTGCTTTCTTGTTCGCTAAATTTCAAAGAACCTTTTAATTTTAGCTCTGTAAATTTATAAAGAACACAGTGATCTTAACCTAGAAGATATAGCCAAAGCAGCGGCAAAAATGGAATTAGATTCAAAACCTACATTTGATGCTTCCGTCAACTGGCAACAAAACCTAAACCTTACAAAACGTCTACGGTTTATGTTGGAGAACAAGATAATGTCCGATTTTACCTTCATCGTAGGTGCAAAGGAAAAAGAATCGTTTATGGTACACAAATTGATTTTAGCTGGGGGAAGCCCCGTGTTTGGAGTTATGTTTTATGGCGAAGTGGAAATTACCACTCAATCTGAAATAATACTAGATATCGAACCTCCGGCGTTTAAAAATATGCTGGAGTACCTCTACACCGACAGTGTTTCCTTAGAACCATCAACTATTGCCGCAACTTTATATACAGCAATAAAATATCAAATTAATGATTTAGTAAAGAAATGTGAAGAAGAATATGTCAAAGGATTAAATTACGCAACCGCATTAAAAATTTTCTCGGAAATTCAACCGTACCAATTACATAACTTAGAAGAGGCCTGCTTGAAACTTATGGACAGCTATGCAGCTTCGTGCGTCAGTTCGCAAGATTTCTTGAATGTCAACGGCAATGTTTTGAAAAAGATAGTGAAACGTAATTCTTTTTATATAAATGAATATGATCTGTTTCAAGCTATTATGCGCTGGGCTGATAATCAGTGTAAAATGCAGGAAATTTCAGCAACACCTGAGAATATTAAGTTTGTGCTAAAGGGAATTATCAGATTGATTAGATTTCCCGTCATGACTGCTCAGCAATTTGCCGATGGTCCGGCTCAAAGTACTTTGTTAACAGATGCTGAAAAACTAAGTGTGTTTATGTATCTCAATATGAGTGTAAAACCTAAAATTGAATTCATTACATATCCTCGCGTTCAGTAGGACGATTGGTTAAAGTTAAAAGAGATTAAGTAGTATTACAAACCAGAGTAGTTCTTAAATTTGTATGTTTCTGTACTTTAAGTTTAAATGATAAATATTGTTTAACTATTATTGCGTGTAACTTCTCGCAAATACCTCATACATACATATGCGTATTGCTTTTTTACTCTGAATATATTTTTGTTTATAAAATGTTAATAATTATAAACAATTTATTATTCGTATTATAAATTTTGTTTAATTAATAATAAATAAATTGTCGTCTTTCTTTGACCTAGTTTTGAAATGTGGAGTAAGCCAACTTGGGGGGTGAAAAGTTTGCAGAGCAATTGCAGCACCTTAATGCAGATGAGCATTATTTATGTGAGACAGGGTGACTTTCGGGGGACGTGAATGTCAGGGGAGAGTTTCCATGGGGCGTTAGAGCCGGTTGTTCAGGGTTGGGAAGCAGGGTTAATCTCCAATTCTATGCAAATTACCGATGCAGGTTCCGTTTCCTTTTCTCTCCAGCGCGAGCGCCTAGGAATTGGGATTCCTGTCCCTTCGCACCTTCAACCCCCGACCATGTTAAGTACCCCATCTAGCACATATCACTTGTATCTTACGCGGGAATTTTCTCAAAACTACCCTCCCAAACAGATTCCCGGGAAACGTTAATAGAACGAACGGGGTAGAACATAAGTTTATTTGATTTCATTCTCGAGGAACAGAGTCTGAATAATTGAGCGTAGCGAAAATGGCACGATTTCGTGCGTTACAAATTTCTTGTCGCCAATAAAAGTGTACGTTCCGTATATCTCGGCCGAACATGCAAGGCTTTAAAAAATCATGTCGTGAATTATAGATGGTATATCCTGTTTTGTGTCGGTCCTTCGGTACGTTACCAGATGAGTTTTTAATACGCTCTTGTGAAAATCAACTCCGGTAATTCCGACTTCGTGCATTATTGATAAATTCATTTCGGTGAAAGAGGTAGGTCTTTGGAAGGAACGTGGGATGTGGAGCTCGCTAAATGCCTCCTGCGAAACTATAAAGGCTCATATGAGGAATACATATAACGTAGAGTTTGAAAGGAATGAAACGTCCACTTTTTGCTTTTCCCGCATCAGGGATTTGGACGATCACATTATAGGTTTGTTTTATCATGCAAAATGGAAACATGTCAGCAACTAGTACCGAATTACCCAGAGCGCATGCGTCAGAAAAGCAACAAGTTGGTAACAAATGTATGATAGAACGGTTTTAAGGGTAAATAGAACCCTAAATACAAAATAGATGTCGCTTAAAAATATAACCAAAAAATTAAGGTTGGTCAT
>JAWQRP010001909.1:0-17231 GCA_033557875.1 Quadriops clusia | reverse complement strand
AAATATCTCTCCATAAAATCTGAGCTTGGCTCATGGGTCACGTCCAAGGTGATCTCGTGTGAATTTTCAAAATAAAACTTCACTGCTGGCATTCAACTGAAGCACCTATATATTTTAAAATATGCTGTTGTTTAAGATTTACAGCCTTATAAATTTTAATTTATGTAGGGCCACTTACATTGTAAGTAATGACTCGCCGGGAGAATAGTACCTAATACTTTCAGTGAAAGATAGTCGCTTCAATGGCGTTCGAAAATTATTTTAAATACAATTTTGTTTAGTATGAATTAACTTAAAAGATTTGTCAAAACAAAATAATAATACTTGGTTTCGCCGTAAAGACTTGCTATGGAGTTTTAATGAATTTACTTGGCAAGTAATTCTAGCAGAAGGCAGGTGGTTGCGCTTATGTTGACAAAGTCTTTAATAACCCATTAAATTACATGTTCATTAATGTCCTTCTTAATAATGTTTCCGTACAAATTTTATTCATCGAATACCATAAAACGATTTTACACCTATGCTTAGAAATTTGTAAATTCTGCGGCAGTAGTTTATAGTTAACAAAAAAATAAATATACATAGTTCTAAAATATTTACGATCAGCAAAATGCCTCTTGACACGAGGCAATAAATCTAATAAAAGGTATTCCGTGTAAACTGAACGTTGATGTTAAATGTTGTTATGCAGAATTTAAAATATATTGGATGATTTGTGTGTTTAATTTACAAGTTGCAATTACCCATGTGTAAATCTTGTCAACTAGTGTTTCGTACGAAAAAAGTAAGGTACTTTGTTACATATTCATATTGTATTATTATGCCCATAGATGAGCTTTAATACAGCTTTACGAGCTCTAATACGTATAATTACTAGTAACTTTTCGGCCCTAGCTGCTTGTGTATGTAAATTACGGTCAACCATGAAGGAACCTCTCAAATTTCGAAAATAACCTGACATTGAATATAGAGTTTGGATGAGAAGTTGGTTTATATTTTGCAGGAAAATCTTAAAATAAATTTCGGATGTCGCGTACATGTCGCCCTTGTTCTTGTCCGAATCAGCTGGCTTAGATTCGTTCCATCTGTTCCTCAGTAGCTAGTCCACCGTGGAAATTGCTAGTCACGGTCCCAAATTAATTTAATTTCCTTCATATTTGCAAGTTCATTTGTTAGTTGTCTCGGTGCAAGCAACATTGCGACATGCGTCAACATGTAAAGAAAAACATTAAAAACTCCCCAGCACCCATGGGACAATTAGCAAAAATTCATGGTTTTCATACATTTAAATGATTTATTAAGCCTCCTACCTGACTCGTGGAAACTTGCCAATGTGTGCAATATTCAAAATACTTGTTGTTATTTTACATCTTGGTCTTTTCATCAAATCGTCAAAGTGTACCTAACTGTTTTATCAATGAATTAGGCTACATATGAGTATGTATATATTAAAGAAAAATCTGGATAATTGCATACCATATCAATAATGTAATTAATTAATTTGGATTTTTAAATATATACGTACCCACGTATTTGTGTTAAATTTTTTAATTGAACATATTACAGATTTGAAATAAGAAACACGAATATCCGATTAGAGTTTCATATTTTACTGCCAAGCATTTATTTTTAAATGAATGAGTCCGTGCCAAACGCCGTACAAAATCAAATTTGTAAATCACCATTTGTACTAAAAGCTAAACTTCCGCGTTACTTGTTTACATAAACGTTTATTTTTCTATTTAGTTTCGAAATTTTTCCCAATTGACGTCTGACAAACAGACTGTCGAGGTTGTATAAATTTTCTAGCCTTCATTTCGTCCGTGTGCATTGTAAAGCCCATTAAACAATGCGTTTTTATTTTAAGAAACTCTCTAAATATACTTATTTTATAAATAAAACCGTTCATTTTGGGCAAAATATTTAAACTATATACGCATTCGATATTCTCCATTCACTTCCACCGGGTTCATAGACGTTTTAAGGTGTTTACGGAGTTTAAGAACCTTTACAATATAAATAGAACATGGTAGGATACTTCACTTACGCGTAAAAAGAAGATAAAAGCAAAATCCCTAGAATACTTAAATTACAAACATATGTATTTGAACGGAGAACGCATTTATATTTAAAGCTACTTGAAACTGAACTTTTCAACTGATAAATTGCCCTGTGAGTTATGTTTATGTAATATAATGGTGACTAAATGGAAAACTTTGGAGGGTAGGAACATTAACTAGGTTTAGGTACTGCAAGAGATTCAAAAATTTAGGTAAACTGCACTTAAAGAACAAAACGATTAAGTATAAAATAAAACAAAATGTTTGTACTTTACTAAATCACAAACGGGGTTAGAGGATGAAGGTCAGTTAATTAGAATTAAGATTTCTAGATAAAATTTTTTTTAAATTATCTTACTTGTGGTTAGTTTTAAAATAGATGCAAACCGCATTATGGCCAAAAATTTTTTAAAACTGCAGACGAAATGTAAAATTACTACATTGGATTTGTACGTCTCTTAGAGCCCTGAGGATGTCCTAATTCGGACGAAACCGGTCGTCTTCTGCTTAATAAACCTATGTCAGGAAATGCATTCCTTTCTTTTTTTACTACTGATGCAATACCATGATGATCTGGAGCTTCACATACATACTTACCTTATTTCTTTGATATGGAAAAAAATCAGAAAAAAATGTGGTGGAATTTAAATTTTTACTGTTTATTGTAAAATACAGAAATGTTTTCCTGCAAGGAGCGAATGCAGTGTTTTGCCACATGTTCGTCCGCGTTATTGGTTTAATTCAAGCCAGATAAAAATATTTGGACAACTCATAATATTATATCGACCAGAAACATGTGCCGTGTCCTGTCTTTTTTAATACGTGTAATGTATTTTAAATCAAGCCGAACAGTTTTACGTCAGGTTGAAAAATAAACAATTAAGTCTATTTCGGGCAGGGACAACCAGCTACTTTGTTGCATAGAGTAATTTTATTTCATGAAAGTTCAGTGAACCGTTCACAACCTCCAATACACATTCGCGAACAGAAATCCTGTCCTATTTTCATATAATGATCGAGTACTATATGCAGAGCACACATGTAATATTTATTTTAAAATTTTGTGCTAAATATTAGCAACGATATAAGTAATAGTTCCGTTTTTCTCGTCTAATGTAGAAGATATGTAAATCAATTTTTAAAAAAATGTCATTTATATTATTAATTTCTGAATGCGTGCATATATGTATTACATAAAAAAATATCTTAATTTCATATTTCCTGAAGGCACTAATGTGCTAATAGAACAACCTGTTACACAAAGGCTATGGTATTTGTATAAGCATCCCACATAAACCATGCCGCTGTTAACAGTTTACATTGGTCCAAAAATAAATTCCTCCTCCACGTTTTTCGCACTATGTGTGTATACATTTTATAACGTAAAACTTTGGCAAGAATATTGCATTTCTTAAAAAATATATCAAGTAACCTCCTAAGGGTACGCGTAGATTTCATCTGATGGAAAAGTATCAGAATATTATTATAAATAAATATTAGAAATATTTATTAGAAATTCGGCTAACATGAAGTTAACTTAAAAGAAGTTTTAGTTAGTACAAAAAAAATGATTTATTGGCGTTGAAATGAAAACAGATGTTTAAATAAATGACTATGATGCAAGCATTTGAACACAGTGACGTCATTCAAGCATTGAAAATTTTCACCTATGTTTCGCCGATCATAGGTTACTTACCTGCATGAAGTTAGGTGTGAATGAAGCTGTAGGTCACGGGCGCCGCCATCTTGGATCTGGAAGGCCACTGGCCGCTTTGCGCTAACTATAAATAATCGGTTTCAAACGAATCTCCAAGTATAGCGCGTTGGGCTGCTGCCAGGGCTGCTTGTTCCGGCCCCCAGACCCCAGACTACAAACAAATTCCCGCACAAAACACGGATGAGCTTTTAATTCTTGCATGCCCGATGACCTTGGATGTTCCACTTCCACAAACAAAGATATCTACATTTATTCATGTTCTTTCAAAAATATGAACTTCATTTTGGGAGTATAAAAAATTTTACAGTATATGAAATTTACAATTATCTGCAATTTTCTTGTTCCAAATCTCTCCTTTTTACACAATAGTTCCTTAAGCAAATGGAGAAAATGAAATATTTGTGCTTTTTAAGGTATTTTACTTATGCATTGTTTACTTTATATTTGGATGGCTACTTTGCTTACCCCCCGTATTACAAACGACAGTTATCCTTTAGCTAAGTTAGCGAACCAATCAGCTATTAGATATTTTTAAAATAGAGAAACGTGATTGGTTCACTAACTTAGCTAAAGGATAACTGTCGTTTGTAATACTGGGGGTTAGACAGTTAAAGAAATAAGACAGTTAAAGAAATAAGACAGTTAAAGAAATAAGACACTTAAAGAAATAAGACAGTTAAATGAGTGAAGACGTATCAAATATCTAGGGCTTTAACCCCCAGTATTACAAACAACAGTTATCCTTTAGCTAAGTTAGCGAACCAATCAGCTATGAGATATTTTTAAAATAGAGAAAGGTGATTGGTTCACTAACTTAGCTAAAGGACAACTGTCGTTTGTAATACTGGGGGTTAATAAGTCAGTTGAAGAAATAAGACAGATAAAGAAATAAGATAGTTAAAGAAATAAGACAGTTAAGGAAATAAGACAGTTAAAGAAATAAGACATTTAAAGAAATAAGACAGTTAAAGAAATAAGACACTTAAAGGAGTGAAGACGTATCAAATATCTAGGGCTTTAAATAAGTCAGTTGAAGAAATGTCAGTTGAAGAAATAAGACAGCTAAAGAAATAAGACAGTTAAAGCAGTGAAGATATACCAAATATCTTGGGCTTTAAAGACATTTAAAGGAGTTAAGAGGTATCTACCAACATATTTCTGTTGTTATTATTATTATTAGAATTTTGTGTTGCGTATTTTTTATAATTATTACTGGTTTACCACAATGAATAAATAGATTATTTATAATAATAATACATTATTGCTTATTTATTATGTTATAAATTATTGCATTACAAATTATGATATTACAACAAATCCTATACAGCTAATCAAAACTCCGCGAACGCTCTCTTGACAACAACCTAACAAACAACATCTGTCCCGGCCAGATAACATTTACCTCGCTTTTCTCAATTACATAATAACCTAATTATCAAATTAAATTAAGCAATGGAACCGCTGATATTGATCTAAAGTCCCTGCGTTCAAATTTACATTCACTTCGAACGCAGCGCTCGTAAAAAGCCGAACGGCAGCTCCCTCCGATCACTTCCTGAAAGATACATATTAATTATTGATTTCATCGGCTAACGGTTCGCTTAATCCAATATTTAAAAATCGTCACTCCACTTTTCGTTGTATATGAGGCAGTGTAAACACTTCATTACTGCGCATCAGAGTTGCATGATAGGCCATGAATATTAATGACGGACAAGACTTTAATTGGAAAACGGAGATTTTTAATTAGCGCTAGGATTGTAAATAGTTCTCACTTTTCGTATTAGATTGCTCCTAGAGTGGATGTGCTTAATTGTGTTTGTGGAAGAAGTGCAGGTCGGGCGCTCTCTGTGCAATTCCTGGCAATTAAATCGCTCTTAATGTCGTCGGGCGACCTTATAAGTTCTCCGGGCGAGTTTTATTTTTAAATATTTATCGCGCTGAGCAATTATACAATCCATTAGAAGAATCGCCGTGTTCCTCGAGCGGAGGAAATCTCGCCGAAAAATTACTTAGATTTCCTCGGAATTAATAGTTTTTCACGCTCGCCTTGAACGGTTTTTTGCACCTGCCTTAATTTGCGGTTCAAGTTCAGAATTGGAATAACAAAAGTTGGGATAAGCTTAATACGGAATAAGTATTTATAGAGAATGCTATAAATACATTAATTATTATACGTTAGCGGTGAGAAATATAATATTTGCTTTTGTTGTAAGAGTTTGCACGAACTGAACGGCACGAACTAATTTTTCTACTTTTTTAGTGTTTATAGTAGGTATTTTTAATACTTTAATAAAATTAACGAGTCTTTGGTGAATTCGTTTCAATCGTATTACGATTATTTTTAGTTTCATCTAATGAACAGTACACTTATTGCATAACAATTATGTTAAATTACATAATGCCACAAATAGGTAATAGTATACTAAGTGTAGTGTGTACTTTAAAAATACTTTTTGTTAGTAAAATAATTGTTCTAAATAATTCCCAGTAATGTAAAGGAAAACAAATCTAGTCCCCATTAAGGCAGCACTAAATGTAATTATATCGAAATTAATTAAAGTTAATTGTAGTGTTCCCGTCGAAGAAAAATAAGAAGGGCTCATGAGAGGGCCAGTCGTAGTAAAAAGATCTGATTAAAGATTGTTTGGGAGTAAAATGGGAGAGCGCGCTCGCTAAGAGGATTTGTAATAAGAAAGAAGGCCTTTTTTCAAGAATCCAATTAGATCTCAAGCAGTAAGGACTCGTCGGGGCAGAGAAGGGGCCCTGCTTTTTCATGTGCCATAGTGGCTGCCAGGGCACGATAAAATAATACAGTATATATACTTTCGTGTCATAAAAGTGAAACGGCAAAAAGATTTCTAATACCCGTAGTTTTATGTGGATCGGCTAGGATTTAGGTGCAATTCCGCGAGATAAAATGCTCGGTGGGACGGGCCCTGGCTGGGAATAGGAAATGCATTTTCTGATGGAAAAAATGTCGCCCGGAAAATATCGGGGCTTCTTTGGCTTCTCCTTCGGGGGAGGGCCCGTAGGGGAACCACTTACAAGCCAACTTTTCCTACGCCCATTGTTTATAAAGTTGGCCGGGGAAAAACAATATGTAGTTTTATAGTGTCGCCGCTTCTCTTTCCTATTATTATCCTTTTCGGCATTAAGCCAGTCGAACATAAGTAATTGCTTGTCGCCGGAAAAGTCGGGCAGTAATATTAAGAAATTCCTTCTTTTTGCCGCTGGAAAGTGTTATTTATAGGGACGTATAACAAGTTAAATAATGTGGATTGACAGTAATTGAAGCGCGATTCGATTAAGGCTTACAAAAAAGGTCGTTGTTAGTTAGGACGCGTTTTATTCGCTATTTATTAAGCTTGGGGTAGCGATGATTCACCCTCTACTGTGTGTAATTCATTACCGGCAGCACTGTCGAGTCGTTAAATTAGAATTTGTTTTACGATCGCATGGCACTAAAGTTAATCTAATGCATAATGATATAACCTGGTATTAGATTTACTTATATGTATATCAAAGCTCTAGCTAAGTTAATAAAAATGAAAAATTACAGAAACGTTGGTAAATAATTTAAATAAAATTAATTTTTAATATGGTCATAAACATCCAAGATTAATATTAGAGTTTGAATTTTTTCCTTGGACTTATGTCGGGTGAATTGCCTATTATTAGGTGAAATGGTAAGTTTCTAGATTAAGTAAGATATTAAATTAAATTTATTTTATCCTGAAATCAAAATCCAATTTTGATTATTACAGTAATTTCGTAATTTATTCGTGATTTTTCTTGGTGTAATAATAGATGATTACAATTATTTTTATTTAAAATAATTTTAAGTTAAAATAATTTTAAGTTAAAATAATTTTAAGTTAAAATAATTTTAAGTTAAAATAATTTTAAGTTAAAACAATTTTAAGTTAAAACAATTTTACTTGAAATAATTATTATTTAAATTGATTTCGTAATAAAAAGTTTCTTTAATTATCTCACTCCAATTGATTGAGCGAGCGCCGAAGGCGCGAGGGCTTGCAAGCGAAGCGAGCAAGACAGATGCCCCAATAATTAATTGTACAAAATACACGTTTTATTATTTTTATTTCATAGTTTTCCGAATATTTCAGCAATTTATTACTGTCTTTTTTGATGTAATAATAAATGTTGAAAATAATTTTAATTTAAAGTAATTTTAAGTTAAAATAATTGTAAGTTAAAACAATTTTAATCAAAAACAGTTTTAAGTTAAAACAAATTTTAAATTAAAACAATTTTAAGTTAAAACAATTTTAAGTTAAAACAATTTTACTTTAAAATAATTATAATTTGAAACAATTATGATTTAAAAAAATTTCGTAATAAAAAGTTTCTTTAATTATTCCACTCCAGTTTACTATATCAAAGCGAGCGCCGAAGGCGCGAGCGCTTGCAAACGAAGCGAGCAAGACAGATGTCTCAATAAATAATTGTACAAAATACACATTTTATTATATTTATTTCATAGTTTTCTGAATATTTCAGTAATTTATTACTGTCTTTTTTGATGTAATAATAATTGTTGAAAATAATTTTAATTTAAAGTAATTTTAAGTTAAAATAATTGTAAGTTAAAACAATTTTAATTAAAAACAGTTTTAAGTTAAAACAATTTTAATTAAAAACAGTTTTAAGTTAAAACAATTTTAATTAAAAACAGTTTTAAGTTAAAACAATTTTAATTAAAAACAGTTTTAAGTTAAAACAATTTTAAATTAAAACAATTTTAAGTAAAAACAATTTTAAGTTAAAACAATTTTAAGCTAAAACAATTTTAAGTTAAAACAATTTTACTTTAAAATAATTATAATTTGAAACAATTATAATTTAAAAAAATTTCGTAATAAAAAGTTTCTTTAATTATCCCGCTCCAGTTTACTGTATAAAAGCGAGCGCCGAAGGCGCGAGCGCTTGCGAGCGAAGCGAGCAAGACAGATGCCTCAATAAATAATTGTACAAAATACACATTTTATTATATTTCTTTTATAGTTTTCAGAATATTTCAGTAATTTATTACTGTCTTTTTTGATGTAATAATAAATGTTGAAAATAATTTTAATTTAAAGTAATTTTAAGTTAAAATAATTGTAAGTTAAAACAATTTTAAGCTAAACAATTTTACTTTAAAATAATTATAATTTAAAATAATTTCGTAATAAAAAGTTTCTTTAATTATCTCACTCCAGTTTACTGTATTAAAAGCGAGCAAGACAGATGCTCCAATAATTAATTGTACAAAATACATGTCTTATTAGTTTATTTCATAGTATTCCGAATATTTGAGTAATTTATTAAGTGTCTTTTTTGATGTAATAATAAATGTTGAAAATAATTTTAATTAAAACAATTTTAAGTTAAAACAATTTTAAGTTGAAACAATTTTACTTTAAAATAATTATAATTTAAAATAATTATAATTTGAAATAATTATAATTTAAAATAATTATAATTTAAAATCATTATAATTTAAAATAATTTCGTGTAAAAAGTTTCTTTAATTATCTCACTCCAGTTTACTGTATAAAAAGCGAGCGCCGAAGGCGCGAGCGCTTGCGAGCGAAGAGATCAAGATAGATGCCCCAATAATTAATTATACAAAATACACGTTTTATAATATTTATTTCATAGTTTTCCGAATATTTGAGTAATTTATTAGTGTCTTTTTTTATGGTAATAATAAATGTTTAAAATAATTTTAAGTTAAAATAATTGAATGTTAAAATAATTGTAAGTTAATGCAATTTTAAGTTAAAACAATTTTAAGTTAAAATAAATTTAAATTATAACAATTTAAATTAAAACAAATTTAAATTACAACAATTTCAAGTTAAAACAATTTTAAGTTAAAATAATTGTAAGTTAAAACAATTTTAATTTAAAACAATTTTAATTTAAAACAATTTTAAGTCAAAACAATTTTAAATTAAAACAATTTTAAGTTAAAGCAATCTTACTTGAAAATAATTTTTATGTAAATTAATTTCGTAATAAAAAGTTTCTTTAATTATCTCACTCCAGTCTACTGTATTAAAAGCGAGCGAAGCGAGCAAGACAGATGCCCCAATAATGAATTCTACAAAATACACGTTTTATTATATTTATTTCATAGTTTCCCGAATATTTGAGTAATTTATTAGTGTATTTTTTAATGTAATAATAACTGTTTAAAATAATTTTAATTTCAATTAATTTTAAGTTAAAACTATTTTAAGCTAAACAATTTTACTTTAAAATAATTATAATTTAAAATAATTTCGTAATAAAAAGTTTCTTTAATTATCTCACTCCAGTTTACTGTATAAAAAGCGAGCGCCGAAGGCGCGAGCGCTTGCGAGCGAAGCGAGCAAGTCAGATGCCCCAATAAGTAATTGTACAAATTACACGTTTTATTATATTTATTTCATAGTTTTCCGAATATTTGAGTAATTTATTAGTGTCTTTTTTGATGTAATAATAAATGTTGAAAATAATTTTAATTTAAAATAATTTTAAGTTAAAATAATTGTAAGTTAAAATAATTGTAAGTTAAAATAATTTTAATTTAAAACTATTTTAAGTTAAAACAATTTTAAGTTAAAACAATTTTATGTTGAAACAATTTTAAGTTAAAATAATTTTAAATTAAAATAATTTTAACTTAAAACCATTTTAAGTTAAAACAATCTTACTTTAAAATAATTATAATTTAAAATAATTTCTTAATAAAAAGTTCCTTTAATTATCTAACTCCAGTTTACCGTATTAAAAGCGAGCGCCGAAGGCGCGAGCGCTTGCGAGCGGAGCGAGCAAGACAGATGCCCTAGTAATTAATTGTATAAATTACACGTTTTTTATTTTTATTTCATAGTTTTCATAATATTTAAGTAATTTTTTGATGTCTTTTTTTTGGTATAATAATAAATGATTAAAATAATATTAATTCAAAATATATATTTGTTACAACAGCCGTTATTACAAATTCATTATACTAGCTAACGTCTTTTACAACTTGACTTATAAGTGATTCAGTAATGGATCTATACGTAGCAATTATCGCGAAATTTACACCATCTTCGTGCTTGCGAATAATGCGAAGTTCATCCTCTAAAGGTACCGTTATTCCTTTTTTCCACTCATTATAGTTTAACAAAGCACTGATCTAGAATTGAGTACATGCATTGAACCTACAATAAATTAATAAATGGGGGAAATCCCGAGGTGTCGCACTATAGCGAAGCAAAGCCGTTCTAATGCGGGCTTTCGCCCAAAACAGAAACCGCACTATAGCGAATCAGTACTAATTAAATGCGCACTAAGCGAGGTATGCCTGTACGACCAGAATAGACGGTGCGCCTCCACCAATTGTGCAACCATAGGAGAAACGCGTATGTTTCAATTAGCCTGGACGAAGAAAGTGAAATTGAGCAAATAGAGACCTCACACAACAGATATTATTATAATTAATGGATCCGTTAATGATACATCTCAATGACTGTTCTCCCGGCGCCTGCATTATTCACTTTTTCCCGGAATATATCGTGACCCAAGAAAGTAAGATGCTAATTGACACATTAGCGAAAAAGCACTGCATTGAGCCAATTAGAGAGAAAGAGAGCGTCGCTTGCATGCACCAAAAGTGAAAACAAAAATTGCGCCAATTATCGCGCGTTTTCGAAAAGCGGAGAAGGTCCGAGCTCCGGCCGTAAAATGTTGGTTTTTAAGGCGAATTAAAAACTTTAGTGCGGCGTAAAAACTGTTTTCGCCGCGTCGCTGGCCGAGACGCGATGAGAAAGAAAATAGCGCAGAACCACCGACGAAAACAGTATTCGTCTTATTTCCACAGTTGCTCTAATGGCCTGAAACCGAAGACTCGCCTTTACTCGTACAAACAAATAAAAAACAAGTTCTCGACCGGTTGTGGATGGATGGTGGACTCAGTGGCGTATCATTTTGTTAAATCTCTTCTATTTGTAGTTGCGATCCTCTGCTGAGCTCATAGCGGAGGTGAAAAGTAGTAAATGAATGCCATAAAGTTGGGACTTTCAAAATTTGCAATACCAACATATTTACATAATGCTAAATTGGCCGAAATCTAAGCACTAAAACTTTGACCTTTGTTTCCAAACGAAGCGATGAATAACTCTTCAAGAAACACACTTACTTGATTGATCTTTTTATTACCAACTTAAATAAGTGAGGTAAAATGAATTTCCTTATTCTCACTGCAAACTTTCCAGCTATTCTTGAGCACGACCGCGCCTACGCCTCTGCCTTGATTGATGTTAAATCTTGGTTTCTTACCGATATTATTACAGTATTAAGTTTCGTTAAGCTCGACTGCTCATGGAGGATACATACATAATCAACCTCTCCTCCGTTCCATGTGTGTACGATAATTCTGCGTAAACATGTTTACCCCCTATTGTTTTATTGTGTTCCCTTTGGTGGGGACTTATTCTTTTCAAGGATCTCGTGAATTATGCCCCCGGAGCGCTTGTTGTCTTGCTGAGCAAATGCACGTGCCCATGACCATCACAACAAAACACGGCCAACAATTTCAGCTTCTAGAAAAATAGTCTTCTCAAGAAACCATCTCCAGAGATGTATGCGCAGACAACAATACAAGGAAACAATTCTTTTTCATAAAAAAACAGAAGGACCATCATCAGCTTCTTATCCATCGTCAACGATGGACCTCACCTACACATCTTCAAAACGGTTAAACGAAAGCACCGAGATAAAACACAACCATCGGCTGCCATAAACTCGCCCGTTTTCAATGGGTATCTACGGACGACAGGTAACTTATTACCATCCGAGGCACCATTTACCATAAGCGGATAAGTTAGATTACCGTAAAAGTCATAAATACATCCATAGCTTCGATTTTATGGCTAATAACGACCATATGGTTGCATTGTCCCAACATTAGCCCCCCACACGATTCAGGTGACAGCAGCCGTCTTGTGCTCCTCGTGGCCGAGACGAGGGCACACAAAAACTCCCCGCAAGAACTAGTTTCGGCACAATAACTCACGCGGTTATCTATGAAACGTCCGGGATTGAGCGTTCTAGACAAATAACCGCGGGCTAGCGCGTAATTACGGACTTAACTATCAATTTATCTGGACATTATTGAAGATTTAGAGGGCCATTTTGATCGCAATTACCGCTCTGCGTGATCTTCTGGCCCATCAAGGGGGCTATTAAAAATATGAATTTTTAATTGGGGTGGACACTTCCAACTTGATCCCTGCGACTTTGGATTTCTTTCTTTTTTTCACTGCTCATAATCAGGTGCACCAAGCCCCAACATTTGAAAGTTAAAAAAAGTATTGTACAACACTAAGAAGATTACCATCAGTAGCTATGTAAAGAGGCATATTATTTTAAAAGGTTTCTGATCCTGCGATCTTATCACGTTTTTTTTCTACTCCTCCGTGAGTTGAAACTTTTCCGTGCAGTGTTATTGAACTTTTAAACCTCACATATAACCTAATTCCTCACGAAATCTAAGTGGTAGGGATACCAAAAGAAACAAAATGCACTCGAATCACTTTCATCATTTATTGACATTATTAAAGGTACATAAATTATATAATCTAGTAATATAATATTTTTATGTTCATTTTATTATTTGATAACGTACACGAAGCGTCAGAAGTGTACAGTACAATATGTTCTATCACACAAGGTCTATAAAAATCAACCTTAATCTAACTTACATTGCTACAAGTTTGTCAAATGAATAAATCCGCGGACACTGAGGCTTCCAACGTCGAGCATTAACTCCCATCCTTAAAGTAGAAATCGAAAAAAAACTTCATCATTGATTGTCCACACAATTGAACCCGTTGAATTGTTCTCATTAAAATTGTTCTCATTGGTCTTATTTTGGTTTGTTATGGCTAAAATGCAATTACAGTTTTTTTTTAAATACATACAAATCAAAAATCAGAAAAGTTGATTTGTTCGCCTTGCCCTGCTCAAGTCGGCCCTCAGTGTGCGCAATGTTCCCGTATTACCAATTAATACACTTTTCGTTTTTATTATTCTTAATTAATTTTTCAGGATAATTATTACATTATTGTTACTTTGTTCAGAAAGCCGGAAATCACTGATGGTGGATAGAAAGATGTGTTCGGAGGAAATCGCCACCTCGAAGCATTTGGGAGTACACATATCAAAAGTACGAAACTTAAGAGAAATGAAATAAAAATAAATTAATACTTTTTTGGCAAATACTGATTACATACAATAAAGGTTACGCACTACCTATCCACTAATAACATTTTTTTATATAATTTTTCAACAATATTATATTATTTTTTTATACATTATTTTTTTCATTATTTAAATAAGTATCACAAAATTCCAACTAAAGAACTAGAAACGATATATCAAGTAAGAATAAGTTACAACAAACTTAAGAAGTTACAACAAACTTAAGAGCGTAAGGCGATGCCCAAAAGGTTTAATGAAGCAAACAAAAGAATCCATCCTTTCGTAGTAGCGATAATATGCAAAATTATGCGAACATAAAAAATCATACTTATTGTTAAGTACGCAGGTACCGTAAAAATATTATAATGTTATCACTCTGTTATCACTTTCGACTCTGGCGCATAAAGAGTTCAAGCGATCAACAACGGACAAGACATACAAAGCTGCAAGGTACACAATTCGAATAAGAGATGGCGCTTTACGTGATTACTTCGCAGGGGCTAAACACAAAAACAAAAGAATCACATGACAAAACTAAAGACTTTTGCCGTAGAAGCGAATAAAAATCAATATCACAGAATTTCCATTCGCAACAAAGTTTTAGTCGCATTTCTTGTTACTTTTCTTTTAATGCATTTCTTCTATAATTAATGTACATAATTTTGATGGACGGAACTACATAATACAAAATTGACAATATTACCCTCAATTTCAATTAATTTTTTTTATTAATTAAATTTTGGATTCGTTTCATGACGAAGCATTTTTCAAAATTTTTTTATTTATTTTTTTGTTGTAAAGCGCCAACCTTTGACAGACAAAGCGAGTATAAAGGAACGATGGCACATGGTTTTCGACGCGACAAGACGAGCGTACAATACTCGGAGATTTCTGCGCCAGAGGAAAATTGTACAAATCTTCAGATCGATTCAAAAGGCTTCACAAAGTAATTTCGTTGTGACCACCACACGAAATTATCAGTCGAAATATTTGTTTGATTATTCCGTAAACATACACAGCGTAAGCGACCGGAGGAGAACCGCAAAAAATTCACAATAAAGGGTGCCCTCTCCTCGGGGCGCCTGTGTATGCGTACAAATACTTTATCTAATAATATACATACAATATACTGTCTTATTAAACAATTTTACAAATACTATTCAATACTATCACGTGTTTGCTTTATGAGAGTTACAAATGGATATGAAATACAATAACTGTGAAGTTTTCTTTGATAAATGGGCTATAACAGGAAGCAAAAGTGGTTTCAGCGAGAAAGGACAAGACAATCTATAAAGATTTACGCGTATTTGTATTAGATGTGGTGAAATATTGCACTAACTAGAATTATGCTGGTTCGCTTATTCTTGTGTTTGTTTTGCGTGGTTGCAAACGTTTCTCACAACAAAAATAATTCTGCGGATGCCCCATGTAAAAATCCCAAAGTTTTAACAATTTGCAATTAGAGTCAAAAGTAGAGTGTGCATAAACATTTTTGTTTTGGAAGCGCTTGCAGTTGAGGCTTTCAATTGAAACCAGTTTTGCTAAGTGTCCCCTGGCTAATATGAATAAATTTGATATCAATGTTTTTAGACGACTTTCAGTCTTATCAATATCAATGGGTTTATTCTGTGTAGGAGCGGTACAGCTTGTTTTTGCTCAAAGTGTATGCTGGACTTATCATCAGAGTGTTGCCTCTGGTCAAATTTCTGGAAAAGAAATGTATGTTACACTAGAAAATCAAAAGTGAAATATTATTATGGTACAAAATTTAAAATAGAAAAGTATTATGTGGACTAACTCAATTTATCGAACAGGAAATAGAAGCGGAAGAACAACCTATTTTGATACATACTTAATTTGCTGAATAAATATTCGTTTAAATCTAAAGTAGATTTTATTTCAATGGTAAACGTATTGACATAGCTACAATAAACTTGATTAAAATGATTATGGAGGCAGTGCATGTTAACGTATTTTGTTATAAAAGTGGCCATGTTGAGAACCTATTTTTCTTCCAATTTTTTGTTAAAAGCGGTGATGGAGGGTATTTCCTTCACCTATTTATATGAATAGAATAATACAGTAGAGCATCGATTACTTGAAGTAATTGGGACGAAGGGTAGGTCTGATAAATGCATTTTTCGGGCAAGAGATTTGGTAGGAAAATAATAAAAACTATTAATAACATTTAGTGTCTTCATAGTCCTAAGTTTGTTTAGTTTATTTTCAAATATTTGGTGTCTAATAGTCACAGGTTTGTTTAATTAATTTTCAAACCTTTAGTGTCTCAATAGCCATAGGTTTGTTTGGTTTATTTTCAAACCTTTAGTGTCTTAATAACCCTAGGTTTCTTTAGTTTATTTTCTTGAACCTTTAGTGTCTTAATAACCCTAGGTTTCTTTAGTTTATTTTCAAACCTTTAGTGTCTCAATAGCCATAGGTTTGTTTGGTTTATTTTCAAACCATTAGTGTCTTAATCGAGTGTGTGTAGCTCTAGGTTTACTTAGTTTATTACCAAACCTTTAGTATTCTAATACCTCTAGGTTTTATTAGTTAATTTTTAAACCTTTGTTTCAAACCCTTAGTGTCTTAATAGCCCAAGGTTTGCTTAGTTTACTACCAAATCCTTAGGGTCTTAATATCCCTTAGATTGTTTAGTTTATTTTAAACCTGAAGGGTCTTAATAGCATTATGTTTCATTACCTTAGTTTCAAACATTTAGTGTCTTGATAGTCATTGGTTTGTTTAAATTATTTTCAAAACTCGTGTCTTAATAATCCTAGGTTTGTTTAGTTTATTTTTAAATCTTTAGTGCTTTAATAATAGCCCTATGGTTCTTTAGTTTATTTTCAAATATTTGGTGTCTAATAGTCACAGGTTTGTTTAGTTTATTTTCAAACCTTTAGTGTCTTAATAGCCCTGTATTTCTATAGCTTGTTTTGAAACCTTTGGTGTCTTAATAGTCATAGGTTTGTTTAGGATATTTTCAAACCTCGAGTGTCTTAATATCCCTAGGTTTCTTTAGTTCATGTTCAAATCTTTAGTGTCTCAATAGCCATATGTTTGTTTGCTTTATTTTCAAACCTTTAGTGTCTTAATCGAGAGTCTTAATAACCCTAGGTTTGTTTACTTTATTTTCTTGAACTTTAGTGTCTTAATAGTCTTAGGTTTCTTTAGATTATTTTCAAACCTTTAGTGTCTCAATAGCC
>JAWQRP010001908.1:0-17237 GCA_033557875.1 Quadriops clusia | reverse complement strand
CAAGTTTTGTCCGTTCTTTCCAATATCTGTTAAATGTGGTAGTCTATTGCGTCTACTTGAGTGTTAGTACATTGGTATATGATTAGACAACACATGTGCCGAGTAGTGAACCTTTTCGTTAACTTTTTTGTTTTTTACTTTTTCATTATTTTTTTTTAATTTGTAAGAACAATCAATTTGGCTCTTTATGTTTTTGCATTTTACAAACTTATGCCAAAAATTGATATTTGCAGACGAAATAACAGTTCTTTTAATGCGATTATCAATGTAATCAATGCAAGACTAACGTAGGGTGTACGTATCTGCAGAAAGTTTTTGCAACATGAAAATTATATAATGATTTTTACAATTAAAAATTTATAATTATTAAAAATAAGGAGTAAGACTAATATTAAATTCATTTTAATTTAAATTAATCTCAAATTCAAAAAATATGAAAATATCTCTACTACTGTTATGTTCTTCTGTTCGTTGCTATATACATTACTGCTGCATAAATTTTTAGTGAACATGTTAATATGTATATGTCGAAATCATAAGATTAAATATATATAAAGATGAACATAATTTTGGATCCACTCGAAACTAAATTAAATTTAAGGGATTCATTATTGTCAACGATAGGTAGAGTGTTAATATCTCATTCACAAAAGGCAGTTCAAATATTGTTTGGCTAGTTGTCATATTACGCCGACGAAGGTTTTTCATTTTCCTGAACTGTCCACTTCTTGATGACGAAATAACATAACTAGATATCGTTAAATACACCATACATGGTCATAAAATGGCAACAAAAATTCGCACCCATTAACGGGGGGCCTCTCCAGAAAAATTAATTCTGTTTAACAGAGCCAATATATGGTCAGACTGTGTAGATGTGCACCTCCTCAACGTGCATACTTCTCAATTTAAGCCCCGAGAGAGTGTTTTATAGACGTTGTAATTATGTCAATCCTTACAGGGAACGAGATAAGTAAGCGGCCGGCCATAATACGTGTCCCCGTCGGATTTTTTGCAATAACCGTTGTTGTGAAGCGTCTCGGTTTTTCTATCCAGGGCCTTATAAATAAAAAAGTGAAATTAACAAGATGGATGGTAATTACCTTGTACAAGCACATACACCAACACCCACTCGCCCGAGCATGTGGATGTACTTTTACAATCACCACTGGCGCGCGGTTTTGTTCTTTTTACATAAGACCATATGCCATGGAATGTGAGGCATGACAACGTTTTTACTTTGCTTAATTGTTGTGTAGTTTAGAGTGCGTGTGAGGTCGTAAGGATTTGTCACAGCAATAAATGTAAATTGAATGTAATTATTGCGCAAGGAGCCCGTATGGACTTAAACGTCTGGTGTTTTGCTGCAAGTGCTTCGAAACACTCCATTCTGGTACCACAGTTGCAGGCTGCATTGTTAAGAAGATATTGGTTGTATTGAAAACACTGAAAACATTCATGCACCACTTATAAAAACAAACTAGTCTTTAACATAAAAACTAGAAAATTTCAGAAATGAGTTTTCACCGACTATACATTGTTTATTTTAGTTTTAGGTCATTTTTGTTAATGTAAAATATGTACGTGAACATATCTGAACTATTATTATTTGATTACGTGATTTATTTGAAAATGAAGAAATCTCTAATTTTAGTACTATAAATAATGTTGGCAACACAAATGACTTTCGGTGGCCATTTACATTCCAGGTGATAAAATAGAATGAGAACTAATGCACTATTCCCGGATGTGAGCGTGAAAAGGTTATTATGCAGAAGATATTTCAAACTTTATATCAAACACTCCTAAAATTGAAAATCATGACTCAACTTTTCCCAATCCTGACGTTACAGCAGTTATAACAATAAAACCTTAGCAGCGCACAATAAAAATATTAATAGCTTACACACAGTGGAGCTATTGGATGCTCTACATACGTAACACCTTTTACCATCTCATTGTTCTTGTGCGTAAATAATTCGATGGTGGACGCTCTCCTGAACCACAAAGGAGCCAGCGGAGGAGCAACGCGAGGATATAAGCGATCGCTTATTGTGCCAGAGGTACAGTTTTGCCGAAACGAGGTCAAATTCAGAAATGATCGCCGAAGACAATAACGTTTCTGGTTCACTTTGTGCCCATATCTACATGTAGATTCTCCTCCTTTCGAGGCCGTGGCGTTATTGATTCGTCTTCGATTTCGTGATATAGTTATTAACGTGATTTATCGAGTCGGCTGTGCAAATCGCGGGCGCGATTGTAGGAAGGCCTTAATGACGCATTCAGAATTAAATTTTGTGTTTTGTAATTACCCTGCAATATTATTTAGCTAATGATGAATAGGTATCTCTGAAAAATCGGCCGAGTGGGCGTCCATACGGCTTGTGCACGAAGGTTATCCATTGTAATTACGGGTATGCAAATGAAAGATTTTTTTTGTGTTCCGATAACTCCTCCGCTCTGCAATGTAGATTATTATTGAAAATTGATAGGGAAAGGTCACTGCGTCTTGTAACGTGATATTAGGCATTATAAATTGCACCAGCGATAGGGACATGAACAAGAATAATCCTTCTTGAATACGGGTATCCTTTGTTTATACACGGCAATAATGAGTGTATAATGAAGTCATTATCTGTATAGGTCTTTCAATTTAAAATTTTCATTTTATTTTCTTTCATTGCGCGCATGCAGTTTTATTTTCATGATACGGCTGCATTTCTGCAAAACCTCTCAAATGTTCATACCGAACGTTACCGCTGCACAGGCTAACATATCGTAGTAAATGGGCACAACGTTACATAATTGTGCAGCTCTGAGAGAAAAAAGTACAATTATTTTAAAACAAACATCGCGTCAAAGTAGACTGGCGATTTGCATATAAACTCGTTTTCGAATGATTTCCATACCAATTTGTTGTTGTGTCCTCCATGTAAGCGTTAATAAAAGTCCTGCAAGATCTTCATTATGGGTGAGATTAGCGTGTTGTGTTTGGATTTTATGCGTTTCGGATTGATTGAGGATCGTTTACACATACGTTTATTCTAAAATTAGTTTACGCTTCGTTTTGTAAGTCTTCAGTTGATGAACGTCAACTGACCTGCCTTTCATCTACACATCAGTGAAAGATTGTGTTCAAGTTTTTCGTTTTCTATCACATATCTGTTTGGTTTCAAATTCCATGTTTACATCCGCTTGGCTGTCACGGTGAAATGCCTTGCGAGTAAGTCAATCTTGGTGTTTAGTCAGCAATGAAAAATTCGCGGCACATACTTGTGATAAGAAAAGCGAAGATAGGTTCAAAAATAGAGTTGGTTAATTAGTCATGAGAACAGTGTGTACATGCAAACAAAAATACATTATACGTGTTTGAGAAACGTTTCCATTCTACATTATTTTTAATATTATTATTATTATTGTTATTATTATTATTCCATAACAATACACAAGTAATAGTCATAACAATAATGATAATAACATTGATAAAAGTCGATAATAACAATCAACAGCACATTTTTTGTGTGCAAATGGGTCGGTAGTCGTGCTGACCTCTCGAATTCGTTGATTGAAATCACCTCCTGACACCTGGTGAGAAAAATGTTAACCGACGAAACCCGATTCATTATAAATGAAAATTGTCATTCGGAGGCGAAATGAGAGGTCCGCAGGTCAAATTGTCGTCGTAACAAAGTAACGCTACTTTTCCTCAAGCACATTAGCTCCCATCATTGTTGAGCGAGGAATAATTTGATGGCGAATGTTTCAAGATTCGCCAGCAGGGCACCAGACGTCCTTTATGCGAATACTCCTTCTGCTATTATTTCTTATAGGCAGGCACTAGTTTTATGTTTACGTCCATATACAGGATTTAAATCTCAAGATAAAATTTAACGATATAATCTGACACCTTGACAGTGCCGAGCGTAATTGCTTTATAACCGTTTATTTAGCAGTTTGAATAATTATCGCAAGACATCGTGTGGATAGGTACGTATCTTTGTAAAGTAAATGACATTTAATGATAGGAGGGGACCTATTTATAAATGTGGCGGAGCTATTAAACAAATTCACTTTTTCCTTTTGAATCGAGACAGCTTACAAAAGAAGGCGTTACATTTCTTCCCAGTTCTTTCATGGTGGTACAAAGCAAAGCTTTATCGCATAATAAATTGAATACATAAAGCGGAAAATAGAACTGTCTGTTTTTTCTGAGTCTTATAGTAAGCAAGGTGCATAGTAGTCATTGCCGCGCTATTCCCATGAATAATCGCCTATGAACTTCATGCATAAATTTGTTTATTTTCTTGGACAAAAACAGCAGTACTGTTATATTCTGATTGAGCATTTTACACAATTCCGCAGATTGGATTAAAGTTGGAACTTATAGAAGATAAAAGTAATATGGAGTAAGAACTAATCCATAGATTACAAGAACGTTGGGTTAGGAATGTGTTGATAACGGTTAAAAATGGATTTTCATGGCAGGAGCTAAAATAAAGGACCACCAGGGAAGAATTGAGGAGGAATACTTGTTCAGGCCAATAAATCTCTACGAAATTATCCTAAAACTCCAATTTGCATAGTTCAACAGTCTGATGTTTGGTAATGAGCGTTTTTTCACCTGAATTGGTTAGGCAACTTAACTACTAAATACGACAAAATGTTTTAATGTATTTTTTCCACATAGGTACTACAAGATGTTTCGTTTTACATCGTACGTCTTTGATTATATACCATATTTACATACAGATCAGCTTGCTATAGTATCTTGTTGTCGTTGTTGTTGTTATCGTATCAACTCTGGCGCAATATCGTCCTTCTTGCTCTATCTTTTCTAATACCATATCTTTGTAGTCAGCGTAGCTTTTCTGGTACCATATTTGTGGTAACACTAAATCTGTAGTACGTACAATAATTGAACATTTGCACCCACCCAATTAAGATAGTGGAGGAGATAAGGGACATTTCGACGCGTTAACCTACATTGGAACGGTCTGCTGTTCTGCCAGAAAACGTAATAAGGAAGAGATTATGGGAGGCCATAGAATTTTATGCGGCGATTGCAATGTAAGTTGATAGCGCGGTACCAACCATTTAAGGCGGAAAAAAGCTCAAATGGTCTTCACCGCATAATGTGTGGACGTAGGATAAATTTCTTTCGGAGGATTTCCAAAGGATTTATACGTGCAGGAGCATGATCTGAAGGAGCTTTTTGTCCGGCCTTATCATAGACAATGGGTCTTTATAATCTCCGAGCCCAAATCTCTCCTGAAGCGCAAACACATGACGCACTCACGAAATCAGCTTTGTCATCCCGAGAGAAAAATAGAAAGTTCAAGAGCTACATGTATGACATTCAATGATGCATTTAAAGGTCCGAGTCAATAAAGATAATAACGTGCTGAGAAACAATGAGCGCCGCCTCCCCGTGGATGCATTAAGTCCCTGATTAAACAGAAAGTGAAAATCCAGAATATGTAACCGATATCGCGTCGGGCTCATTGTCAATTGTTTGTGAAAAGAAAGAAGTCATTGTTGTCCAAATACGTCCTTGGCTATTTCGATGACATCTCGTTATACAAGAGGGAAAATAATGATTGAATAGAAAGTGCCTCTCGCTATTCGCGCCTCTTCCACTCGGATGGTATAATTTAATTCATCACCTGGTGTATAATCATGGAGTTATGTCAGTACTAAAAATACTAGTTGAACTTGAACAGGTTACTTTTATTTAGGCATGGGTCGGTACGCACGACTGGGATACGCTCGGCCTGAATGCATGCTTCATGTGGTACTACTACACATGTTCGTGTGTAGACATTCATTCTTTCACTCTGGAGATAGTTACGTCACCTAGCTATGAACAATTATTAGTACTAACGCACCGTGTCTGTTCCTGTCTAGTACCTCAGGGTATATCCACGTGAACGTGTAATAAAACGGTTTTAATAGTTTAGTGGTACTGCAAACATTTGCCAAATGTTTCTATTGAGTTGTTATGTGTGCTCAACTCCTCTTTCTTTATTAATAGCAGGTGTTATTTCTGAGACTACAAGTTTAAACTACTCTCAGTACAAGAAATACCAGTATAAGCGTGTTCTTGGAACACTTTGACCTTAGAACGCGATCATCCTCCTTCGGAGCAAGATATTGGAACAAAGTGGCCATCTTATGGCTGGAGGAGGTTTCAGCGTTTGCAAAACAATGAACTGTTTTGTTTATGGTGTCTGGCCATAGGCGAGGTTTATACCGACCTTATACGAAACGGAAATGCGATCAAATACCAAGGGAAGTCAAGCCGGTTCTTTGAAATTCTGTATTAATGCGATGCAATCATTTGCGGGTCACCGTGCAGGCAGACGTAAGTAACTTGAATCCAATTGAGCCAACGTGGATCCACTCTCGAAATATATATTTTTAGGCACCAGTGCGATACCTCAACTTCCTCTGCTTCATGATTCCTTGTTTCGATAGTGCGAAACTATGCATGACGCGGGCACGTATGTTTATAGAACAAACCGGTAGCCATATTAACCTTTCAGGTACTTAAGGATCAAATAAAATAACTTAATTGCCGGCCATTATAAAATTCCTGACTTTATGCGTGCCGTGTAATTATAAGCGAGAGTTTTATAAATATTTTTCAATTATGAACAGAGGATTAATTTAATAATGATAAGAGCACAAGGGATCATTAAATACCTGTCGGAGCAAAGTACAACTTTATACGAGACGTGCACTATAAATCTTCGATCGCGAAAATGGCCGGTCTTTTTTCTTATCGAGAAAATTGCACATTATTTCACATTTTTACTTATCGTGCACATTACCTTAGGCGTGGCTATCGTTTTTATATAATGGTAATTAGTTGCATTGTGGATTCGCTCGTACCACTCACCCATTGCCCATAATGCATTAAGATTAAGATAAAACTCTCGGGACGAATTTACTCCAAGGGTGTTTAGAGGTATAATATTATTGCCATAGGTACATATACCTTACATACATACAAAATAGTCGTTGTTTATAAAATATGTATGTGTAGGCATTCTTTTTATTCATTAGTGAGAACATTTTCTTTGCTCGCTCTAATTACTAAGTATGAGAAAAACAATTGAGTACGTTTATACAAAAAAAAAGAAAATAATTTATATGGCTTTGCGAAGTGTGTTGATGTTCCTCAAGAATGAGAAGTCAAGGACGCAGCTACCAAAATAACCTTGCAAACATAAATGCCGATTCTAACTTTCCAAGAAATAGTTACCATTAACCGTGCTAGGTCTATGATTATCTTGCGTCAAACAAAGATCCCCAGTCATTATGCGTGAGATATTAATTAAGCCCCGTCCCACTGCGCAGCCAGAAGATGAACTAACGAAGAGAAAGACGGGAGAAAGAATCTCCTCTATTATCTGCACGATTATTTAAGAATCTGACCCGGTTTTGGCAACTGCAGCAACGTGCCACGAAGCGGCCTTATTGTGGGAACGCATTGCGCTTCCCGCTCTTAAAATCACGTCGCAATAAAAATAATTGTAACCATAATTTTTCTTGTGCAAGCGACATTAAAACGAAGTGCCATTAAATCTAGAATGCCTTGCACTTGAATGGGATACTTTGGTGGCCGGCGACGGTCTTTACTGCAAGATTAGTACTACAAGGAGATGATATACTTTTTATGAAGAAACTCTATACTGCGTAGGCATGACGGTTTTCTTACTTAAGTTCAAGTTCATCATTTCAAGCGACCTGAAAAATGATGTAAAATGGAATTTTACACAGCCAGAAAATTACTAAATGCGTTTCGAGATAATGTTTCACAAAATATGCAACCCAAACCATAATTTTACTTTCAGAGCGATCTCAACTTTAACAACAGAATTCCATTTATTTCTCGTCGAAACTCTATACGCCAAGCGCATTTAGCAAAACAATCAAAAGTTAGAGTTATTAAGTCAGCCGGTCTGCCTACAAAGTCTATTATTCAAAAGGCAAACTCTTTATCTTTTATGTGACCATCAGGTGCTTCAGCCCAGAGTAATTAATAAAGTTTTAATGGACCATCAATTTGGTGTAAAGCCGGTGTCACTGGAATTACAAAAATGCATATTATGATGCAACGCCCATCTCGCGGCAATAATTAAATCACTTCACGCCCAGAGAGGCATTAACAATGCATTCTCTGTTATTTATCCAAAACAACATATCTACGAGTCCCACACATACGTTGGACTCACATCTACATACACAGCTGGACGACGCGTTCTTTGGCATAGTGTTTCTCCTAGTGGTCTTTCTTGTAAAGCGAAGATCTTGAAGCGTAACATAGCCTTCCTTGTTGTAATAGTTCGGTTTTCTTGAATTATCGAGTTTCTTCTGTATAGTAAAATATATGCTATATAAATTACTTAGGTATAATTTTTCTTTCTTCAACAAATTACTTCTACCGTGATTTTTCTCGAAGCTTTCCCAGCAGTGAATATTTCTTGCGGTACGGCCTTTGTAGTAAGTTGTGGTTGTAGTGTGATCCTTCTGGTAGCACTTTCTTGCCGGACAACCTTTCCACTAAAGATGGCTAATTTGAAACTAACAATGTGGCATTGTAAATTTGTCATTTTTGCCGACAAAAGGCACGCCGCAAGAATACGAAGCGAACAATTGCAGTACAAGTAAGACCGCTTCAGACGCGAAGCGGATTTAACACAGGTAGTCGAAGAAAAACCTTGTATCACTTACAATCTCCCAGCGCAATGCACTAAAAATGCAAATTGTTCAACATAGCATTTCTAACAACTAGAATGTGCGGCAAGGCGCGACGCTAATGCCAAAAGCCCAACACTCCGTTTTAATAGATTCCAATAAACAATAATAGATAATACTTTTAATTGTTCTATAGTGAACTTAAATGTTGCACTTTTTCTACGTAAAATATCTCCTTGAAATGATGGAAAGAACAGCAACTAACGCTCAACACAATAAAATAATAAGTACTTACTATAATGTACTGGGTAAATATTAACCAAAATAAAATATTTCGAAGAAAAGTTTACAATTGGCGGAGGCGCACGTTCAATAGTTAGTGTCATAACAACTTAAGCAAGCACTGCAATTAATAACTTCTTCTTGAGAATGTCCATGCGATCCTAAGCCGGGCGTTAGCTTGGCATTTTCTAATCCAAATCTTATTCAAATTTCCAAGCGCAAGTTTCAACGGTAGCATTACATAATTCACGTTCTAAATAATTTAAATCTCGAGATCCACCGAGAGATACACCGAAATTAAAAACAATTTAGCATAGTCACTTTACATAATTTAGGCTACTAATTATTAATTTTCTTCTTTGTGGCCGGGACCACTCTCGTATTAGTATTGAAATTTGTTTGCTTTTATCATAAGTGAAATCTCCAGAAGATTATGTTTTTATAGAAATATTATTATGTAAATGAGGAACAAATTCTTCGTCCGTTGACCTGGATTAGCGCACGTAATTATAACTGGATTTGTTTGTAGACGAAAGTTTTCGTTGTTAAATGTTCCAGTACACTGTTCATTTGGATGTTTATTCAGGCTCCCGCGGCGGCGACAAATAATGGGTTTATTGAAAAATAGGCGGCTGACAATAATGGGACATGTGAACTTCTCGCTGGATTTAGCAATGCGACTTAGGCATTGAATAATCAATGATAAGGCAGGTTTACAAAGGTGCGTAGAAAAAGTCGAAGAAAAACTATCTAATTAACATGCTGGCTTTTCGCAATGTAAGTTTTATACAATGCAAGTAACGTTGAATGTTATCACCAACTACAGGCAAACATACTGTAAAACAAGTAATTATTTCTAATTTGACACGGATAAAAAAGAATGCAAGCACATGCGACCTACAAATAAAAGTTAAAGTATACATTTTTCCTTACAAATTTCTCACAATTCAATGTCACAACATTATATATATTCGACTATGTATACAGTTTTACTATAATACATATACGCATATATTATGAATTTGACATAACTAATTCCTATTTAACTTCATACCGTGCAAACTTTTTAATTAGGACAGCAAATATAGCTTTACAAAGAGTTAATTTGGAATCGCTTCCAATTCCCTAGCTAATGTAAAGCAACCATAAACGGTTCATTTAAAATTCTTTGATATATCATGACGTACAACCTAAATTTACGATTTGATTGGCAGTTCACTGATTTTTCCACTTCAATCAAAGAGACAATAAGTGTTTAATGCTCGCCAACTCTATAAAGCAAAATAATCTACTTTGTTAAGTTCCTGATTAACTGTATTGCGTGTGGAAATAATGCAAATTTGCAGACAATAAAAACCAGTTATTGCTTTCCTTAAAGAGGAAGTGTTATAAATCGCGGAAAATGTAGAAAAAATTAATTGCATCTGATTCCAAAGGTTACTAGATTTCCACAGCGTGTGTGCAAATGTGAGCTTACGTAAACCGATTAAATAATGTGTAGGCACGTAAATATTTATAAATCGTTACGTTTTATTAAAATGTAACATTTTACAATTATTGTGTGTTATGCACTTATCCTTTATCTCACTCAACATATCCGCCTTATAAAGGTAATGAATGCAATAAGTCATACCGATCAATACTGTCTAGTGGAGTTCATATTTTTTAAAATGATTTATGAATTATTTATGAATATTTCTTATAGCGATTAATTGTAATATATGTTGTTCCTCAATTATTGTTATAAGCGACTCTTTTGCGCATTTAATAAGCATAGCTTTTTGTAGTAAATAAGGTGCGAACTGGGGGCGTATCCGCCAATCTGTGAGGCGAAATAAATGTTTTATGTAGCACATATCTAATCTGACTTGTGTAGCAGGCTGTTAAAGCAAAGACCTCAAGATCAAAATACTCCCATCAAGGTTGAAGAATAATGATTTCACGAATACCGGTTAAAACGTATTAACGACGTGTGAATGTCTTGCTAATAACGAAATTTTCGGGCTTTTACAATCTTGATTGTGCTCGTAATAATTCTTGAGGTTGCGTACGATATGGTAATTTTAAATCTCGGGTCATTTAAGTATTTTCGGGACAAAAACTTGATAAACTCCATTAAGTGTGTATGTGTATTAGTATTCCGATGCTATTGAAAACCCATTATGTATAAATTGCGGGTCGATGACCGAATTCCCATCACGAGGAGCACACGGAGCATTTTTACGGAAGAACGAGGGGAAGAAATAAAAGAGCGATAACAGGTACGACAACGGCTTCGTAATTCGTAGAGGAGAAAAAAATGGTTTGAATGTGACCTGTAAGGCCAAAGGCATCTTTCCTAAAAACCCTAATTTGGGCGTTAAATTAAATAAATGGTCGGTATCAAATAACGTGCTCTATAATAAATGAACGCAAGGAACGCCCTCGGGTTAGTGGAGGGTAATTTTTTGTTCATTTCCAAAAGCTGAATGAAGAAATAATGAAATATGGGCTGTTGACCATTGTAACTGATTTAAAGTTGAAAGGAAATAAATTACATTGATTTTCCCTATACTTTCCAGATTGGCGGAGGCGCACGAGCAATTCCTGAGTATTGCAGTTTCTCCTCTGTAGATGTTATTTTCAAATTTGGATGTTATTTTTAAATTTGGATGTTATTTATGGAATTGCGGTGGTTTCGCGAAAAACTGTTACTAGTCGATTAGATGTTTTGCGATAAAATGGAATGAATTTTGGCAAAGAAACTGTTAGTTAAACGTTGGTAATTTAAGGCGAGTAAAAGCCTAAATAAACCGCAGTTAATAGACAAATAAACACATATAAAGTACACAATTGAAGAAAACATAAACTTAATAACCGAACCGGTTTTTATGAATTGAATGTAAACTCGTGTACGTATGAATAGGCGAAGAAGAACCAGTCGAACATATTCATGCGTTAACTGTAATTTACGTGATATTCAAATTTTTTCAGTTGAAGCAGAAATCGCTTTGCACATCAGAGGTTAGGTTGAAGAACTTTAACGTGTGAAATACTCTATAAAATAGTTAGTAAAAATACTTGAAATTTGCAGTGGACAAATTAAATACAAGTTCAAGTATTCTTCTTTATTTATTACCTTATTTAGAGTAAGTAAATTCGTTCAATTAATAACTAAAAGTAGAGGTAGCTAGAACGGTAGAGGTGTAATTATAAGTGTAACCAGACAATTAAACGTGAAATAAAATAATTCGGGAGTTAAAAATCTGGCTTATATCTGCAGACTGTTGAATTATCTTGAGGTTATTCTTAAAACAAAAGTGAACCGCTTATAAGGCCTTCTTACCTGTAAGCCGGTCAAATCCAGCCAGCTATGGCTTGCCACGCTATCTTCGATCGACATTTACTAGAAGAATAAATGAAGCACACACTAAGAATAAGAACGTTATAGCCACCAACACAGACAAACACTGGTCCTTCTTCACATGAGAATCGCAATATCCTAGGGTTATCACAATTTGAGTCAAATAGAGTTTGCTGTTTCTGAACCTACAACATTCACAACGCGGCTTGCATTCTTTAAGAATACGACCTCCTCTCAGCGAAGCAAGCACTTGACTAGAGGAACTCGGCTTAAGCCGAAGTAACTCAGCACGGTATTTCTCGATACCGTTCGCGGCGTCTCTCTCAGATCCGCGGCTTTAACCTCGCGTCTTCCTCTTATCGCCATCCCCTCTTCCTCGCAAGGAGCTTTGTCACCTTCGTATACCTGTGCCCGATGTCTGAACTGGATGCCATTCTGAGCCTACCTGGATCTGTTATATGTACACCCATGGGCGACTGCCTTATGTGCGGACGACTTTTCAGATTTCGTTTGCACTGATTACGCAAATTAGGTGCAGATTAGGAGCACTAAATCGTTTTTGCCTTATTCTGTACGCCTCTCTACCGACGACTACCCTGCGAGCTACCTGGCTTGTTTGTTTTTATCAATTTAATGGGCATGTGCTGACGTTGGTGGAATTTAATCAGGCTGCTTGCGCTCGTCTCCAGTTGGTTAATAAAATGAGAACCCTGCTGAAAATTGGAGAAAAAAGGTGAAGGCATTTCGCTTTAAGCGCTTTACATTTTTTAATGCATTCGCTAAAAATAAGTCCTGAGAACCAACACTAACCGTTTTCTTATTTATAAGTAAGTATAATAATTGAATTAACTTTAAAATTATGCACTTATTTTTGATTAAAGCTTAAATTCAATTATGTACTCAAATGCAATTTTTTTAATTAAATTTTTAAGGATGCCCGCCATCAAAATAATAATTTTTATGGAGAAGCCGATTACATTTTTATTCCCAAAGTCGTAGAGTTAAATTGTTAACTCTTCCAAATTCCAGGTGAATTAAAGATGAAAATTAAAATATTTATTGAAAAACTTGAATGAGGAAAAGTGAGAAATATAAAGCCATGTTTACGAGCCAGTTTATGGGGGCCGAAGTTTACGTTTTATTTGTGTTCTTTCCGCTGCGTTAATTCCTCCGTATAAATACAAACTAAGCCGGCTCGCCATAAAAATCGAATCGTTATATTTCGCCGCAAGATTGCCAACCTGTTTGAATTATTAATAGATTGCGTAATGTAAAATTATAAATTTAGATAATGACAGAGCGGCAGTTCAACTATAGAGCACATATCGCTTACATGTAAGTACGGTGTAAAATGATGATTTATTGTGAATTAATTATGGCGCGAATACAGGCTTATAGTACATAATAGTTATAACTTCATATTTACTACCGTGGATACTCTAATAATATCAATGAAAAAACTTCACTAAGGCTTTAATGCCCTCATTTGACCTCATTGGAACATTGGCGATTCAAATGGAAGAAAAAACAAATTAATGACTAAACTCCAATATTCCATCAGATTGCTTTCTATATTTATAATACCCGCAAATAACTTCCTTGATAACATCCTGTAAAAAAAGGAATCGAAACTAAAGATTTTATCATATTGCATATATTATAATATTATACTATAGAGACACACATAAGAATAATAATACAATATCGTCTAGATCAACATACGAGATAAATTTCACAAATGAATACTAAAAGCGGCAATTTGTTATGTGGAATGGTTTCTTATTGAACAAACGAATATACATACGAAACGTATCTGCGTTCTAATTAGGGTCATTGGATTCATCATCGCGAAAATAGAGCCGCATCATTTTTCAAGTGCGCCGACTAACGGTATGCCGAACATTTCCTTTGTGCGGCATCTCCGAGCAGATATGACTCCTCCAATACGCTTTAATAAAGCGGCCGTAAATCCAGATGGGAATTCAAATCTTTTAGTGTCTCTCGGTCTAAATAAATACATATCAAGTCGGCAGTATGCAAATATCCGCGTCCACGGAGGCTAGTTAGTATGAGAGACAGCGCTGCGCGGCGGGTTTCACATGAATTAAATCGGAATCTAGTTACATCTCACCCAAAACGGGCAAAGAGGAGACGGCTAAAGGTCAGGGCAGATCGTAGGAACGAAAAGAGGAGCATAAAGAGGGCCGAACACACGTTTGCTCATACATGATGACGATCTACTTTTCAAACATTTCCGCTGATGCCACACGATGCATATGCATGGTACCATATACATATATGTGATGAGATTTACTTTGGTATCACATGACTTGAGCAAATTATTCGGACTTCTCTGAAAGATTAGTGTACTTCAGCAAAAGTTCAAGCATTTTTCTCAACCTCTGTATCTCCGCATAGGGCCATCTAGTTCAGTCACATATATGTAGTTTAGTCTCATGCATTCTATGAATTTGTTTGAGCTTTATCGTCGGCAGAATGCAAAACAGTCTCTCATACTCCCGACACGTTCTGCGCTTGAACTAAACTGGTATCCGTTATTAGATCCGACCAAAAATGTGGTCCTTTTATGGGAGTCTTAATCTAATAATTAATCAATAAGAAACTAGTCGCTATGCATGGGTTTTGTAGATTCGGCACGTTTTTGAAGGGTCATAAACCTAAAAAAAAAGTCTTTAGATTTTACTAAAGAGGTATTGGGACAATTTAATAAGACGTGGGAGGATTTTGTCGGCTTCCCCACTAAAAAAACTTAGAAAGTTTAGCATAATCTAAGTATGTACATAAAAACCCTCCACATCTAATCTATCAGAATTTTATTACTATCGACCAGATTTTCAGGTTCAGTGTCTAAAATGCTTATAGTTTTTTTTAACGTTAACGACCATTAATCATATAATGGAGCGCTTCAGTTTTATGGATTTTGCATGTTTATCGCATAAAAACAGTTTTAAGCGAGGTTTTTTACTGAATTGAAACGGTTTGCTAATTAATAGTAAACTGTCACTACTGCCTTATATGAAGCTTGGTGTCCGGCCAAATTCTGCCATGAATGAGTTTCTCACATTAGGTTTGTTTACCTTTTACGATGCGACCTGTGCAATTAACACATGCCGAAATAGTAAAATTAATTGTCCGTGAATGTTACTAAAGCTGTGGAGTTGAATTATCGCGTTTTGGCAAGGTTTTTAACCCGTGCTATTTTTGTATATTATATTTGATACTAGTTAATGCCCGTGAAAAATCACGCCCAGCCATGTACACATATATTTATTACCATGTACACGTATACTTATTGCCATGTGCACATATACACCTAACCATGTACACATGTACATATTACTATGTACACATGTACATTTTACCCTACATATATATTTAATCTTATGATTTCGATATATACATGATATCATGTTCGCTAAAAATTTATGCAGCAGTAACATATATAGTAGCGAACCGAGGAACATAATAGTAATACGGATATTTTCATATTTATGCATTTGAGATTTATTTTAATTGAAATGAATTTAATATTAGTCTTACTCCTTATTTTTAATAATTATAAATTTTTAATTGTAATAATTATTATAAAATTTTCATGTTGCAAAAACTTTTCGCAGATACGTACACTCTTTGTTAGTCTTACATTGATCGTTAGGAGTAATCGCATTTATGTTATTTTATCTCCAATATCAATTTTTGGCATGAGTTTGTAAAATTCAAGACATAAAGAGCCACATTGATCGTTCTTACAAATTTTAAAAAAATAATGAAAAAGTAAAAAACATAAAAGTTAACGAAAAGGTTCACTACTCGGTACATGTGTTGTCTAATCATATATCAATGTACTACCCACAAGTAGACATAATGGACTCCCACATTTGACAGATATTGGTAACAACGGACCAAACTTGGATAACCCTTTTGGTATCGTTTGTATAATTTTCTTCTATTGTATAACATCTACTTTATCCGCCATCAACTGACTCAATCGTAATTGCTATCTCAGCAATTATATGATTACATACACATAATTTAAAAAATGTAAATAATATAGGTAAAATAGCTATTAAAACAGCAAATAAAATTAAAATATTGAATAGATATATTTATAATCTTTAATTTCACTTATTTAATTTGTAGTACATATTATACGCTTCATTTCGGAAACTTCTTTTGTCCGCTAAATATATGTATGAGTGTATAAAAATGCATGATATATATGTGCACTCTTAAACGATATGACGTCTCACCAATCACAAAGCAGTTTTAAGAAAGAACATTTTATTTAAATTTGATAACAGAACATTATTAAATTTAACAGATAATTTCTTCTTGACCAACGTGAGTTCAAAGAATTAAAAAAAATAAATTAACACTAATAATGATTTCATATTTGTATTATCACTTCATGATTTTTTTAAATCTCTTCTTGCAATATTTGTTATGTAAGCAGTACATAATAATTTTGCTCGTAGAGCCAACTAATGATAGTGTGTTGATTATTTTAACCATCGAGTACAACGTGAGAACGGTATTTTAATCCTGTTTCATTTGTTACCCATGTTGATGTGCGAGAGTTAAAATAGTCAGCGGACTGTCAGAAATCCTCTTTACGGGCAAACTTTTAGTTCCTTAATTTAAAATTTGTGTTATATAACTGACAGTCAGAATGCAACGACTTACCACAAGGAAAGCCAAAATGTTCACAATCAACAAACATAATTACCGTCGTAACGTACGTCCATCCGTCGGTAATTATCCCATTTTAAGGAATATGATTTCTATGGTGAGTGTGTATCGATGGTTGCGCCACTATGAAAAAATCGCATTTTAAAGAACATCAATGTGTTTTGTAAAGGAGAATTTAACTACTTGCATCAACAATTTAAAA
>JAWQRP010001907.1:0-17238 GCA_033557875.1 Quadriops clusia | reverse complement strand
GAAGAGTAGTAGTTCTTAGTAGCCAGCCAGCATTCGCAAGATGCTTGGACAAGATATCAAAGAAGCGTCCCCAGTTAAACCTTCCAATACGTAAAATACCAAAGGGTACCCCGGATTCTACCCATCTCTTTGGTTAGTCATTCCATGCGAGGGGTTCATCTTTCCATGCGAAAGAGGATTTGTCATCTCATGCGAGGGTTCCCCTTATGCAGGGGTTCCCCTTATGTAAGGGTTCCCCTTATACAAGGGTTCCCCTTATGCAAAGGTTCCCCTTATGCAAGGGTTCCCCTTATACAATGGTTCCCCTTATGCAAAGGTTCCCCTTATGCAAGGGTTCCCCTCATGCGAGGGTGTTACTTGATTGACTCGTTTAGCAATGAACCTTTCTGAATGTACGCTTATGCAAATACAATCGTCTTCGCACTCGACGTACTTTACCATAAATATTACGGTTCGAAGAGTAGTAATTTTTACCAGCCAATCAGCATTCGCAAGACGCTTGGACAAGATATCAAACAAGCGTCCCCCGTTAAACCTTCCAATACGGAAAATACCAAAGGGCACTCCGGATTCTACCCATCTCTTTGGTTAGTCATTCTATGCGAGGGGTTCATCTTTCCATGCGAAAGAGGATTTGTCATCTCATGTGAGGGTTCCCCTTATGCAAAGGTTCCCCTTATGTAAGGGTTCCCCTTATACAAGGGTTCCCCTTATGCAAGGGTTCCCCTCATGCGAGGGTGTTACTTGATTGACTCGTTTAGCAGTGAACCTTTCTGAATGTACCCTTCTGCAAATACAATTGTCTTCGCACTCGGCGTACTTTACCATAAATATTACGGTTCGAAGAGTAGTAGTTCTTAGTAGCCAGCCAGCATTCGCAAGATGCTTGGACAAGATATCAAAGAAGCGTCCCCCGTTAAACCTTCCAATACGGAAAATACCAAAGGGCATCCCGGATTCTACCCATCTCTTTGGTTAGTCATTCCATGCGAGGGGTTCATCTTTCCATGCGAAAGAGGATTTGTCATCTCATGCGAGGGTTCCCCTTATGGAAGGATTCCCCTCATGTAAGGGTTCCCCTTATACAAGGGTTCCTCTTATACAAAGGTTCCCCTTATGCAAAGGATCTCCTTATGCAAGGGTTCCCCTCATGCGAAGGTGTTACTTGATTGACTCGTTTAGAAGTGAAGCTTTCTGAATGTACCCTTATACAAATACAATCGTCTTCGCACTCGGCGTACTTTACCATTAATATTACGGTTCGAAGAGTAGTAGTTCTTAGTAAGCAGCCAGCATTCGCAAAACGCTTGGACAAGATATCAAAGAAGCGTCCCCTGTTAAACCTTCCAATACGGAAAATACCAAAGGGCACCCCGGATTCTACCCATCTCTTTGGTTAGTCATTCCATGCGAGTCGTTCATCTTTCCATGCGAAAGAGGATTTGTCATCTCATGCGAGGGTTCCCCTTATGCAAGGGTTCCCCTTATGTAAGGGTTCTTCTTATACAAGGGTTCCCCTTATACAAGGGTTCCCCTTATGCAAAGGTTCCCCTTATGCAAGGGTTCCCCTTATACAATGGTTCCCCTTATACAAAGGTTCCCCTTATGCAAGGGTTCCCCTCATGCGAGGGTGTTACTTGATTGACTCGTTTAGCAGTGAACCTTTCTGAATGTACTCTTATGCAAAAACAATCGTCTTCGCACTCGGCGTACTTTACCATAAATATTACGGTTCGAAGAGTAGTACTTCTTAGTAGCCAACCAGCATTGGCAAGTTGCTTGGACAAGATATCAAAGAAGGGTCCCCCTTAAATCTCCTTATTGGGAAAATACCAAAGGGGACTCCGGATTCTACCCACCTCTTTGGTTATTCTCTTCCAAGGCTTGTTCTCGTCTTATTACCCCGTGGACTTATTACCCCGTAGGCTTATTACCCCGTAAGCTTATTACCACGTAGGCTTATTACCCCGTATGCTTTGTACATTTGTAAGAACACGTATTTTGAAGCTCGCAACCCTTCGGAAGTATTCATTTTGACGCGTTGACATTCGGATTACGGTGGTTTTAAATTCCCGCTGGATATTAGCGCATGTTGAAAAGGGCCCCTAAAGCGACTCGGGGGTGGTTTTCCAGCGTCGGCTATCGATAAGTGCGCGAAGGGGTTGCGCGGGGGCAATTCAATGCTCGCAGTCGATATCTGATATGCTAGAAACGCGCTACTCTCTTCGCTGTTTTTAAACAGCCCCTTCGGCCGACTGTAGTTTCAGTGTGTTTAGATCTCCACTTGTTTCTAGGACTTTCACCATTGGTATGGACTTAGATAGAGCCCCCTCGATGTTCCCAGCTCTCGCTTTGTCTTTCATTCACATTCACATTCACGTTGCCCTGTTAACTCCATCGGCCCATTCATTAATGAACCCCCGAACGCATGGCTGACATTCGCAATTGCACGAATTGATTTCTTTTTCCGCTTCTGTTGCACCTTTTCCGATCCATCGGAAAACGCTTCGCCGTCAAAGGGTTAAAACGAGCTTTGCGCTCGTCCCCTTGTACCCCAAACCCTGTTACTCTACGTTACCCCGCTACACCGCATCACCCCCTTTTCGCCCACACACTTGCACAATTTTACTTAGAGCACGTTTTTTCTTTTTTAATTAAATTTAAATAAACTTCCGCTAAATGTAGGGTTAATAAAGGGAAACAGCCGTTCCCAGTGTCCGGCAATGCCATTTTGGGTAGAATCGATTTATTTTAATGTCAAGTGTGCCAAGGTTGTGGGGAAAATAGGTCGAGTATTCGCTGAAGCGAAGGGTGCATTTTCCCTCAGTGTTAAAGCTTGCATCCCCTTTTACCTTCATTTGTTCTAGTCCAGGTTGCCCTCCGTGCCTTTTCTTTTTAATTTCCAGTAATTAACACTTTTTTTTCCATAATTTGTATAATTGCCAAATTGTTTACTTAGAAAAGTCAGTTACAATTTTTTTTTCGTTTTTTGGTAGTTTTAGGGGCACTTAACAAATGAGAATTCTCCTGAGTAGATTTTAACCGTTTTTGTCATGATGTCTGTCTGTGTGTAAGAATGTGTGTAAACACGATAACTCAAAAATGATGAAATAGATCCATGAAATGTGGTTTGTAGGCAATCTAGGGAAAAGGTTGAATTTGTTAAATATGTCTATATTTATATATATATATATACAATATATAAATATATATATATATATATATATATATATATATATATATATATATATGTTTAAAATATTTATATGTTGTGATTAAAGAGATGTCAAACTAAAATGAACCTAACTGTTACCTTATTGATCTAGAGTTTTGCGAATGAGTATCGTGGCCACACAGCCGCCCACACGACAGTTCAAAAACTGAATTTAACGAAGTTTATCGGGTAAATAGGCCAATTAGCAGGCTTTGCCATTAAACTGGTGGCCTCGTAGCAGTGAGGTTGCAACAATGTTGCTTCAATCGCATCCAAGGAAATCTCATTACCGATTCATTAAGCCGTTGCAATTAGTAACAGATTCTATTTTCAAAATCGACACTGTTTCAAGAAACGAATCGATGCGATTGACTTAAGTTAATCAATAATGACATTAATCAATTATTAGTTATTTACATCACCAACTAAAAAAAAATTGCATATTCATACATAGATCCCTTTAATAATGAATATTTCCCTCTACCTCTAGCATGTAAAACCTGCAATTTTAATGCACATCGCCTGTAAATCCATTACTCCTTTTTATTGCATTCTGTAGTATTTTCTTTTAACTTTAACATCCTACAAAAATTTTTCTACAAAATACTATAAAATTGTTTTATGAGATAATTACGAACCGATGGCATATAGATACATGAATAAATATGTAATTCAGTTAATTATTCAATATATAAATGAATAATTAAGTTAATTATTTAGTAAATAAATAAATGATTATGTAAATTATTTAGTAAATAACTAAATAATTAACTAATAAATAAATGAAATTGTTAAATAAATGAAATTATTAAATAAATGAAATTATTAAATAAATGAAATTATTAAATAAATCAAATTATTAAATAAATGAAATTATTAAATAATAAAAATAAATAAATAATCGATTAAACATAAAATTAAAACTAAACAAACGTCTTAGCGAATGTGTAACATAGTTCGGTTCGCAACACATACCAACAATCCCCCGAAATATTTGTTTGCGCAACTTTATTGAGACACGAATTGATGGAGCATGTGTTGCTAGATTCTTGATTTCGCTGTATAGATTAGGGCTGTAGTTGCTTGGTACCATTAGCATCCCTGTCGATCTGCGAATGTTGACTTGAGCCCCTTAATTTTTGTGGAAGTTTTGCAGTTTTCGAATCATTTCCAGACAACACTGCAGAACATAATTCATTGCAGAAACTAGCCTACCAACTCGCCACCTGGTAGGGTATTCAGAAATTACTTTGTTCTTTCTGGAATTGGTATGTATTCGACTTTCGAACGCTAAAACTTTACAAGACACACAAAATTGACACACATGCTACATTGATACAAGTACTCTTTAAAGCATGGACACTGGTGCACTTAAACTACTTTGCTACACTTATCTCTTTGGTACTGTTACTACTTTGATACACTTATAACTTTGATACACTGATAACTTTGATAAACTGATAACTTTGATACACTTATAACTTTGATACACTTATAACTTTGATACACTTATAACTTTGATACATTTATAACTTCGATAAACTCACAACTTCGATGAACTCATAACTTCGATAAACTCACATCTTCGATGAACTCATAACTTCGATAAAGTCACAACTTCAATAAGCTCACAACTTCGATAAACTCACAACTTCATAAACTCACAACTTCGATAAACTCACAACTTCAATAAACTCATAACTTCGATAAACTAACAACTTCAATAAACTCACAACTTCAATAATCTCTCAACTTCGATAAACTCACAACTTCGATAAACTCACAACTTCGATAAACTTACAACTTTGACAAACTTACTACTTTGATACACTTACACCTTCAATACACTTACAACTTCCATAAACTTACAACTTCGATAAAATTACAACTTTGATAAACTTACAACTTTAATACATTTTCCATTACAATATAGTCGTATTGCACACTTCCTTTTTGATACCTTTCCATTACGATACACTTGCATTGTAATACACTTCCTTATTGATATATTTCGATTATGATACATTGGCATTTTCATACACTTCTTTTTGATACACTTCTATTTTGTTGCACTTCTATTTTGATACACTTCTATTTTGATACACTTCTATTTTGATACACTTCTATTTTGATACCCTTCTATTTTGATACACTTCTATTTTGATACACTTCTATTTTGATACATTTCTTTTTTGATATACTTCTATTTTGATATACTTCTATTTTGATATACTTCTATTTTGATACAGTTCTGTTTCGATATACTTCCATTTTGATATAGCTCTTTTTCACTATCCTTCTATTAAGATACACTTTTATTTTGATACACTTACAACTTTTATGCAGTTCCATTTTGTTGCACTTCCATTTTGATACAGTTACAATTTTGACACAAATAAGATGTTGATAAAATTCCATTTTTATACAATTACAACTTTGATATACATCCATTTTAATACAGTTATATCTGTGACATATTTACATCTGTGATATATTTACATCTGTGATAGATTTACATTTGTGATAGATTTACATCTGTGATACATTTACCTCTGAAATTACTTTGATACACTTACTTCTGTGACACACCTACAACTTTGATAAATCTACAACTTTAACAAACTTACAACGTTAACATACAACTTTGATAAATTTAAAGCTTTTCATCCTTACTCAAAATTTTGATACCCAACAACTATGATAAACTTCCTGCTTTGACACATACCATTTTGATACACTACAACGTTGATATACTTGTAATTTTGATACAAATAATCAAGACTTGCTGCAACAGCATCTCGTTATCAATTCCGTAACATATGGAATTTTTCCCAGAAATGATATTATTTTGAGAATGCTTTAATTTAACTTTGTTGCGCAAGTTTCCCAGGAATATCCTAATATCTGTATTGACTTTGATGTACTTAATACAATATTCTAGGACACACCGGAAAGTTTCCAACTAAAACTCTTGAACTAATGCTGAAACACATAGGTACATACATCCACAAGGCTTCCACTTTAAAACTCAATCATGACTTTATTTTTTGACTTATATTTTAGATACTCTATTATTGTCACTTATCGTTTATTCACTTAATTATTTATTCGTTTAATTATTTATTAATTTAATTATTTATTAATTTAATTATTTATTCGTTTAATCATTTACTAATTTAATTATTTATTCATTCATTTATTTGTTTATACACAATTCAACCCAACACACACCCGTAATCTATTATTTCCGATTTGTTTTCTTCACAATTTTAACGGGTTTCTACTGGTTAAAAATAAAGCGACCAAAACATATTCTGTTGTTCAATACGGCACTTTATTGCATTACAGCTTATGGCAACACGTTACTCTAAGTTAATGAAAGTTCTTCGCTTATATGTGCTATTTACTGATGCATAGGTCTTTGACTGTTCGGATTTAAGCCTTAAGTTGAACTTTGTTGCAGATTTAATTTCCTAATAGAATAAGATGGCGTTTGCCGGGTTGAAGAAGCAGATAAACAAGTGCAATCAGGTAAGGACATGGCAGTGTTGCCTTTTTGACTTTACTTGTTTTGGCTGAAACTATCATTTGTTTCTAGTATGTCACGGAAAAAATGGGTGGTGCCGAGGGCACAAAACTGGATCTTGACTTTATGGACATGGAAAGGGTGAGTCGGTTGAATAGTTGAATTAAATAAAATTGTACAGTCAAAATTGTACAGTCAGTCAATAAGCAAAATGTACACCTCTATGGTATAGGCAACCAGTTATGTGTGTAGTTCTAATGTAGATATGAATGTCCACGTTCTTTGAATATTTTGTTCCTTGACCGACTCTGTACAAAGTGAGCGGTATCGGTACTAACTAAAGCTTCCAATTTTCAGAAAACTGACGTCACATATGAGTTAGTAGAAGAATTGCAATTAAAAACGAAAGAATTCCTCCAACCAAACCCGACAGCGCGAGCCAAGATGGCGGCCGTAAAAGGTATTAGTAAACTTAGTGGACAAGCCAAATCTAATACCTACCCCCAACCAGAAGGAGTATTGGGAGACTGCATGTTAATGTACGGCAAGAAATTAGGAGACGATAGCATGTTCGGAGGGGCACTCGTCGAGATGGGGGAATCCCTCAAGCAGATGGCCGATGTGAAATACTCACTCGATGACAATATCAAGCAGAACTTTCTCGAGCCGCTCCACCACTTGCAAACGAAAGACCTTAAAGAAGTTATGGTGAGTCCCGCTCCTTAATATCGTGTATTTTCAAGTACAACTGTTGTCTAAATTAAGTACGGTATCATTATACAAAACTACTAATACTAACTGCTAACTAGTCATTTAATGAACATTTGTAAGATGGACTACCTATGCGGCTATACTACTATTTTTAAAAATAATTTTGTTACAGCACCACAGGAAAAAATTACAAGGTCGTAGGCTTGATTTCGATTGTAAAAGAAGACGGCAGGCGAAAGGTATTTATCTTTCCTTTTCTAAATCATTTGACCATCTCACTTAACATCAATGAAAATAAGTAAAAATACAACAAGTGTTTATTAAGTTCTATTTGTATGTAAGATTTGTAAAACTTACAAACACATGCATATTAATGTGCGTGTATTTTCAAAAATGAAAAAGTCGCGATTTGGGCATTTTGTAAAAGCAAAAGCTGAAGTTTTCTTGAAAATACCTGCATAATTACCTAAATGCATAATCTAAATACAATATTACACAATAGAAGAGCATGTATTGAAAACCGCATGTATTTTAGTTCAAAGGGGTTCTTTAAGCCCTTATGCCAGCCCTGTAAAAACACAGGGACGTACTTCTGGTATGTTATTTTTTTTTATTGAACGTAGTCGTTAACTCTCTTGTTACTCATTCCATTTTTTTAAAGCTAATGTAGTGGCTACACACACAGCTGCTGTACTATTTTTTTTTGTACATGAGTTGAAAGTATATTTTGAAAATTTATTTTTATTTTTAATGGAACTATATTTTATTAAAGCTATATTTAATGACAGCTATATTTAATGACAGCTATATTTTATTAAAGCTATATTTTATTAAAGCTATATTTTATTAAAGCTCTATTTTATTAAAGTTATATTTTATTAAAGCTATATTTTATTAAAGCTATATTTTATTAAAGCTATATTTTATTAAAGCTACATTTTATTAAAGCTACATTTCATTAAAGCTACATTTTATGAAAGCTATATTTTATTAAAGTTATATTTTATTAAAGTTATATTTTATTAAAGTTAGATTTTATTAAAGTTACATTTTATTAAAGTTATATTTTATGAAAGCTATATTTTATTCAAATTATATTTTCTATCAGCTAATTTTATAATGCCGACTCCATACTCTCAACGAATCGCGGTGAGCAAACCGCACGTGAGATTGTGGACTCGGCATTACAGCTATATTTTATTAGAGCTATTTGATTACAGTTACATTTAATGCTCTATTTAATTATCGAGCATTTTTGCATCCAAGTTATGTACTTTATACATATACATTACAAAAGTATTCTGTATTGTCAATAGTTGTTTTAGTATGTTAAATGTTTGTTCATTTCTCATCTTTTGTTCGAATTGTTTTATTTTGTTTTTTACCCGTAGGTTTTTATTTTGTTTATTAATTGCATGTTCCCCTCTGTACTTGTTATGATAGGAACCAAAATTACAGATGAAGAAATTAAAATGGCGGAAGACAAGTTTGCTGAATCTTTGCACCTCGCTCAAATGGGAATGTTTAATTTATTAGAAAACGACGTAAGTTTTACTTTGCATATTTAATGGTATTTAGATAATCAAAAAATCATGTTCGCAGGTAGAACAAATTTCCCAATTAGCTACTTTTGCCGAAGGACTTCTTGACTATCACAGTCAGTGCACGGAGATTCTGAAAACTTTAACGGAAACACTGCTTGAGAAGTAAGTAACTTTCTTTTGTTTTGATTTTCATTTGTTTTGATTTTCATTCATTTTGATTTTCATTCATTTTGATTTTCATTCATTTTGATTTTCATTTATTTTGATTTTCATTCATTTTGATTTTCATTTATTTTGATTTAGATTTATTTAGATTTTCATTTGTTTTGATCGTCACCTCTTTTCAGGAAAGTCGAAGCTGCCAATCATCCGAAAGTGGAGTTCGTTCCTAAGACGCTAGCCGACCTAAACATAGAAGGAGTGTCCACAGTTTCCGATGGTGTGAACGGTACAAACTTTAATACTCATCACATAGTTCCTACTCATAACACGAGGCCTAAGCCGATGGTAAAACCTCAACAACCCCAATACATACCTGACCCTTACGATCCTTGGAGTATATCTGCAGGTATTTGTTTATTTTATTTTTATTTTACTTTTTTTATTATTTTAGTTTTATTGTATTGTAACAATCGTTTACAGTTTTGTTTATGTTAGTATTTTGTTCTCCTTTTGTACAATAATATTTTTTGTGTAATTCTGAAGTAACACTTTGTTCTAACACGTGTGACAATTGTTTTGTTTTTGTTTTTAACGTGATTAACAAATTAACCACCACCTACCTACAGGATTTGCTGCATTAGGTAAGCCATTGGACGGATAAACATTGAATATGAGACTAAAGCATTAAGGTTATCTTACTGCATTCACAACACTTAAAGTTATTTATAAGTGGCATATGAATTAGCATTTGGTAATTGGCCAAATATTTCCACGTAATACAGAACGAGTGAGCCATTCTACTGGTTCATATATCTTCTACGCATATTTATTTTTCAGGAGTTTTGTTTCTTTTTGTTTTTCTTCTTATTTTTCTTCTTGTTTTTCTTCTTATTTTTCTTGTTTTTCTTCTTGATTTTCTTGTTTGTTTGTCATGATTTTTTTTTCATTTTTGTGCCAAATTTATCCCTGCAGATATCCACAGGAGGTAATGACGTGATCCCAATTGGTATTTTTTTTACGTTTACAAACTGACCCATGCATGCTATTTTCACACAGCGATGTTTCTAAATCTATCTGACCTTGATTCGATTGAGTGTTAGGGTGATGCTGAACTTCGTTAATTTGATGTTCCTTCACCTGTAACTGAGTTACGTTATTTTTGGTTTCTTTCCTCGGAGTTGAGCGATGTCGTTTTATGCTCGTTTCATGACTTGCTTGAGGTGTTGCTCTGACAATGGTGTGTTGTTAGGCTCTTCACAAGTGTCTTCTCCACAACACAAGCCCCATCAGCTAGAGTTGCATCCAGGACAGCATTCAGCTAATGGTAACTCAAATACTTTCATATGTGCTGCTTGAGCTTTGCTTTTTGTTTTTTGCCTATTAATTAACCTTTCACTTTTGATTTTTTTCACGTTGTTCTCACCTTTTTTTCATACCTTCTTTTTTTCACCTTTTTATTTCATCTTTTTTCACCTTTTTTTCATCTTGTCTTTTTTTTAATCTTTTTTTCATCTTGTCTTTTTTTTCATCTTTTTTTTACCTTTTTTTTCCATCTTTTTTTTACTTTTTTTTAATCTTTTTTTTCACTTTTTTTCCATCTTTTTTTTCACTTTTTTTCCATCTTTTTTTTCACTTATTTTTCCATCTTTTTTTTTTCTCTTTTTTTCCATTTTTTTTTTCACCTCCCATTTTTTACCTTCTGTTTCTTTTTACCTTCCATTTCATTTCACTATTAATTTCTTCTCACCTTTTTTTTTTCGCCTTTCATTGTGTTTAGCCTTCCGTTTTTTTTGCCATTTTTTTATATTAAGTTTTTTCACCTATTTGCCCGTCTCTGCGGCATTCATTTATGTGCTTGCCTAAGCAATAATAATTCTTTTCGTAAAGTGTACATTATTATTACACTGTTCTTTTTGGTTTAAATTAGTTATATTCTAGGCAACCAGTTATGACGATAACGAAAAGATGTTTGTTTCGTTCCGTAATCGCGAGGTTGTAGTCAAACAGAGTTTAATGCCGTCTTTTGCAGCATCTCCACTGCCGTCCCCAATGAAGTCTCCGGCGAGGACTCCAATGAACCGACAGCCGTTCTGCACGGCTCTTTACGATTTTGATCCTGAAAATCCTGGAGAACTTGGCTTTAAGGTAAGTTTCGATTATAAATTTTACGTACACTTACTTAATTTTCTTGTACTTACTTTGGATCATGTTGGATCGCTGTTGTTTGTCAGGACTCTATAAGGAGTCTAGTCTTGTTTCTCCTCCTTCAAATCTTTCTCACAATTCCCTGAAACTTTCATCGTTCTCCACCTAAACTTTTGTTAATGTTCCCCCAACTCTCAAAGAATTTTGTCACTGACCTAAATTTCTGTCATTCTCACAAATATTTCACTCTCTAAGTTTTTATCTTAGGGAATCAGTGCTCACTGTGAATACACCCTTACAGCGTATTCTAGCTATGATTTGTTCGTTCAGTTGCACAACTTTAGAATTACTTACGAGGAAAAATATCTGATCATCTTTGATCTCGTTTGGATCATATTTGTGGCAAACGTCTATTTTTTCAAGTTTTGAAAATTGCAAATTTAACAGTTGTATGATGGAGGTAGCTTACAAAATTTATTTAAAATATAGCAAAACTGTAGGTTAAATTTTTATATTTTTTTTGTTATTAAAAGTATTTCAAAGAATCACACGAAATATTTTGTTATTATTTCGTTTCAAAATTGAATATCAATTTTTATTGGGAAATAAAAAAAAATTCGCTCAAAATTTAACTTAAGGCCTGATGATGCCCTAACCGGGCAAAACAGGTAACCTTGCAATAAATTAAAATCTGAAAAGGTACTCCATTTTATTTTATATTATTATTATGTTTTCTCTTAAAGGAAAACGACATGATTACGTTAATAACGAAAATCGACGAGAACTGGTTCGAAGGTAGTTTGAATGGTCGTACTGGATACTTCCCGGTGACATACGTAAGAGTGGATGTACCATTGCCATGAGTGACTGGGTAAACAGCAACCAAAAGAAACCCCTGGAAACAGTAACTTCTACTCTTCGCATTACGTTAGTATATAAATTATTAAGCTCTTGTTCAATTGGAACGTTTGTAAATTTTTCAATTGTAGAAGTTTCCTATGTTAAACGAGGCAGTTTTTACCTGTATCTGTTGTTCAGATTATATACGAATATTCGTTCAAATTATATATAAATATTTGTTCAAGTTATATATAAATATTCGTTCAAGTTATATATAATTATTCGTTCAAGTTATATATAAATATTCGTTCAAGTTATATATAAATATTCGTTCAAGTTATATATAAATATTCGTTCAAGTTGTAGATAAATATTCGTTCAAGTTATATATAAAAATTCGTTCAGATTATATATAAATATTCATTCAGATTATAAATATTCGTTCAGGCTATAAATATTCGTTCAAATTATAACTATTCGTTTAAATTATAACTATTCGTTTAAATTATAACTATTCGTTCAAATTATAACTATTCGTTCAAGTTATAAACGTTCGTTCAGGTTATAAATATTCATTCAGATGATAAATATTCACTCAGATTTTATCTTGTAATATAAGATGCATCTTATTTGTTGAACACAAAATGTTAATGCAAATGTCATATTTTCGATCCGACTTAACCCACTACTTACCGACTACTATAGTTCTTTCCGATTGGAACGTTGGAAAATGTGATGCAGTTTACTACATAAACGTAAATAAACTAACGCATAGGTGCGTACTTTAGCATATTTTGCTTCTACAATTAGATATTGCAAAATTGATTAAACTGCGAAACATAAATTTTATTATGTTAGTTGTACATATTTCCGACTTAGCTTAGTTATTTTAATATATCAATAGTTAGTTTATTGTTATTTATATTACTCCTCGTATTGTTATTCAGTCATAAATATCATATATTGGCTGGAATTTAAATATTTCTATGGCAGTGAATTATTGCATTTAATGTTAGAGTCTGGTGCTGGGCACCATGTGTTAGGTGTTCCATATATTTATCATGTCAAGACTAAACGTGTACAGAAGCTTTATTTGAGCGATTCGTTTTTTTTTTGTTCGATTTGTCATCTCGATTTACATTGTAAATATTCTTTAGACCCACCTTCGACATATCTTTGAGCTATTTTTCCACATGTATTTGTGCCTTTACTATACTAAAAACTAGGTTTTTTTGACCCAATATTCATTTTTACGAATTAATGAATTAGGACCAACTCTTATCTAAAACGTTTCTTTACGTTTTCTAGGTGATTTTTAAATTTATTTTGTTTTCTAAACTTATATTTTACTACATTTTTTTAAATCTGTAGCAATTATTTTCATATAACTATGTATCTTTTTATTTTCGTAATTGCTTTATGAAAAACTTATTTTCGTATTTTTTTTAATACTTTAGTAAAAATTTATTCTTTCATAAAAAATGTTTTTTTATGTAAAATTTTTGTAATAAATTTTTAATGTGATTTTTTTGTGAATTTTGATTTCGTAGGAATTTTGATTTCGTAGGAATTTGGTTTCGTAGGAATTTTGATTTCGTACGAATTTTGATTTCGTATGAATTTTGATTTCGTTCGAATTTTGATTTCGTACAAAATTTTTTTTTCGTACAAAATTTTTTAGAAGAGATACTACTAAACCACAACACGCAATTATTATCTAGCTTAGATATTTTTGCGACAATAATAGAGTTAAGTAGTCTGATGCAGATATGTACAATTAGAAGCACTATATCGTACACATGTAGACTAAAAGTGTATTTACCACGAACCGTATGATTTTAATTAAAATTGAAGTAAAGTAAACTGTATTAGGAGTAAGATTGTAAGAATATTACCTAAGTGCAGTGACATATCTGCTTTTCGAAAGGATATTAAAGTTAGTGATTAGATGTTCGTAGCAAGTCGATCCCTTCTCATACTGATCATTTTTTCATTTATAATATATTGAACACCTAAAAGTTCGAGTGGCTGAGCCTTCTTCGTCAATATATCTGTATGAACATAATTTTGTATTTAACCAAATGTTTTTCAATTCGTTGGGAAGTTTTTAAATTGTTTGGGAAGTTTTTCAATTATTTGGGAAGCTTTTCAATTAGTTGGAAAGTTTTTCAATTATTTGGGAAGTTTTTAAATTATTTGGGAAGTTTTTAAATTATTTGGGAACTTTTTAAATAATTTGGGAACTTTTTAAATAATTTGGGAACTTTTTAAATAATTTGAGAAGTTTTTAATAAATTGGCAAATTTTAAATAATTCGGGAAAATTTTAAATAACATGAAAAGTAATTAAATAATCTATTATGTATTTCCAAAAACTACAATTTTGAATTCTCAAAATAAAAAACCACGGATTCTAAATCAAGTAATTATGTACTTCTCACGGAATTCTTTCAGTCAATAATTTCAAGTTTAATAAGTGCTTCCCCCTTTAAGCAAGTAATGTCATTTTCAATCTTTCATTCATACGTAACGTCCGATTCGTTGATCTTTTTGAATGAGTCATGAACAAAAGCATTTTCACGAAGAATAATGAATCGGACTATAAACACCTTTTAATGTTGCATTAATTTTACAAACAAGTTTCTTTTTCACCGAAATTTCAAAATTTCAAATTTCAAAATTTAAAATTTCAAAATTTAAGATTTCTAAATTTAGTTAGTATGCTAACTGGGTTACTAACCGTGATTGGGTTACTAAAGTCATAAAAAAACATAAATTATACATCACACATTGAACAAAACAATTGCTAGATATATGCAAATGTGCTTTTTTTACATCGATGCGTGAATAAGTGTTACATTGATATTAATAATGATTTTTCTCAGTAATTGTACAACAACTAACACTAACAGCGGATAGCGGATTTTTCTTTCTAAAATATAACTGCATGAAAAGAAATTCAGTGTTAAAGATAATTATATACATAAGAATTTTTTTGATGTTATCGTCCATTTGCTGCATCTCCCCCCTCTCCCTGATTTTATAATTGTTTATTGTATAATTATTTAATTACGAATTAATTACTTGTCGATTGATTATTATTAATTACGATTTATTATCATCTTTGAATTATAAATTAAGAGTAAATTACTAGGAACTGGAACGATGGCGATGCAGCCAAAGCGACGAGGAAAATTGAAATTGTTTAACGTTGTAATTTGACCTTAGAATGTCTATAGATGTATTCCTCATATTTGTGTGAAAAATTGCCAGATATCTTCTAGAAAAGTCCGGCACATTTCTCGCTTTCTAGGCAACAAAAATCCGAGCGAGAAAATTGCCGAACGTCGACGTATGTACTTACTTATCTGGTTTATGACAATACATTAGATATAAAGTTACGTAAGTATAATCAATTAAGACTATTGTTATTATAAGTCCTAAGATATGTTAAATAAAAGTTTATTGAAGGAAAACTTACCTATTGCATCTTATATATTCTTGCTGTTCGAACATAAATGATATAAATATGACCTCTATATCTATCATTTAAATATCTATTTCAAGTGTATTGATTCAAGTGTATTGATTCAAATGTATTGATTCAAATGTATTGATTCAAATGTATTGATTCAAGTGTATTGATTCAAATGTATTGATTCAAGTGTATTGATTCAAGTGTATTGATTCAAATGTATTGATTCAAATGTATTGATTCAACTGTATTGATTCAAATCTATCGATTCAAATCTATTGATGCAAATCTATTGATTCAAATGTATTAATTCTGATGTATTTGTTCAAACATATTCATTCAAATGTATTCGTTCAAATGTATTCGTTCAAATGTATTCGTTCAAATGTATTCGTTCAAATGTATTCGGTCAAATGTATTCGTTCAAATGTATTTGTTCAAATGTATTTGAATTCGATTCAACATGTATGAATGTATTAAATATCAACAAGAGATTTACACCACTTACAATCTTCAATTGGTAAAGATCGTATTGTTTTTACTGTAAGTCCTCATTTAGTAAATCCGCAATACTTTACAAATACTACTCTTTATAACGTTCTTAAACATAGGGTATTTCGTTTGACAATTACTTTCGTAAGTCCTATATAGCGCTGCTGTAAAAGTTGACATAGTCAATTGCCATATTTTTTTTTAAAGTATAGCATGTTACCAAATAATAAAAACTTGTTAATATACATGTATACAATTTAAATGTTACCATATTTGTGCATTAATAAAAAATTGTCGCTAGTCTCTTGATTCTTTTTTCAGTGAAACCTTGTTCTCTTAGGGTAATCAATCAATGAAAATTAGAAAGCTGTTAGAGGTAAGTTCTACACTAATAAATTGAATTATAATTAATAATAATAGAAAGAAATTACAATCTAGCTATATCAATATTTATTTGAGTTTTAATGCCTGCTCCACACTCTCGCCCTGTGGCGAGCACGTGAGTATGGAGGCGGCATAACTGCACTAGATCTAAGTAAACTGGCGCATATCGCTAAATAATCGACATTTGTGAGTAATGAGGTCCTTGATAGTTACGTTGCAAAATTGCTTACAAGTTTATTGTCTAATCACTTATTATCTAGTTACTTCTTTAATTGGTTGTCTAATTGTTAACTTGGTTGCCTAATACACTGTTAAGTTACTTATCAAGCGGTTGTTAAGTTATTTGTGAAGTTGGTACTTAGTAGTTGCTAAGTTGGCAACAAAACGGTTGCCGTCAAGTAAGTATCGTGTGCTTGAAAACATGAAAATATCATTCGAAATAATTTCAGCCTCCAACTTCTGATCACAACAATTATTGTGCGGAACATATATGATTTTACTAGTTAATGCTCGTGAAAAATCACGGGCAGCCATGTACACATATATTTATTACCATGTACACGTATACTTATTGCCATTTGCACATATACACCTGGCCATGTACACGTGTACATATTACTATGTACACATATATATCTTACCCTACATAGATATTTAATCTTATGATTTCGACATATACATGTTCGCTAAAAATTTATGCAGCAGTAACGTATATAGTAGCGAACAGAAGAACATAATAGTAATAG
>JAWQRP010001906.1:0-17240 GCA_033557875.1 Quadriops clusia | reverse complement strand
GGATGAACTTCCGGCACATTTCGGTTTTTCCGAGTCCTCCAGTTCCGCACACGCAGGCAACCCGCGAGACAGCGCTGCTGGTGTCGTTCCTCTTCAGGGCTTCATGAAGTTCTTTCATTTTGTCAACCCGGCCCACGAAGTTCTTCACTGGGGGAAGAGTACCAAAGTCGATCCTCAGACTTTTGTTGATGTCTTCTATTTGGTTTAGTAGTTTGTCCGTTTTGAGTAAGAGGTTCTGCGTGGCCTCGTCTGCCTGTTGGGATAGTGACGTTCCTTCTGCCATGATAGCGGCTGTCGTTACACCTGAATCGACAAATATAGAAAACTGTATTAAGGATACTTATACCTACTTATAATATACTGTAAGGGATTTAACATATGCCATAAAGAACGTAAAACTACAAGCCGAACTAAAATTGTTTTCTTCACGCTTTAATAAGATTTTGTGGGTTTTTATGAGGACATTATATACAATTTATTAGCTGGGAACCAAGAACAGAGAGAGTAGCCGATGAAGGAATCAACGCGGCAACCACCCCCAAGGAACATATGGTTCCTATAAATGACGATAAGTTATGAACACCGAGAACGAAAGGGGCTAAACCCAGTATTGTGAAGGTATGAAGAAGGTTATGCAGATCATGCAAATTGGGGTCCTATCAAAACGGAGCTTTTCCAGCTCCAGATGTTTTCAAGAAGCCGGAAAATATTTCCCAGTAGCAGGCCAAACAATAGGCGCGCTATACAAAGCATTATGCCCACAAAGGTTCCAAACCTTACGACTTAACGAGGTTGCACTGTATTCAGAAACGAGTTGGGGTGTGACCTTGTAAACAAGCAAAGGAAACAGTTACTCCTGGCAGAAAACAAGAATTGAGAACTTACTTCAACACTACCTCAACAAATGGTGTTGCTTTTGTATCTTCGTCTGAGTCAATGGTGTGAGCGATAAATGCGCCCCCTTACATCGTCTATTGGCAATAGCGCTCATAGACCGCAGCGTTAAGACAGGATTGAACAATAACTAAGAAACATAACTTATGAAACCTAGGCCGATTAAGATACTAAATATTCAAGACAATAAGCGAAAAAAAAATGTTTAACACATTAAAAGTTTGAAAATTAGCAAAAGAAACTTATTCAATTTTCTACAGGGTGTTTAAATAAAACATGTTTATAAAAAAATCAAACTTCACACCGCTTCTTTGCAGTGGTGTACACATACTATCCTTAAGAATTACGCCGTCTAGTGTAATATTGACGAAGTGGTTACAAGCAAGGAAAACTAAAACAATATAGATATGATGCTTATGCAACCCAATATTCAGTCATGTCGCGCCGACTAAAAAATGTTTAAACACTGACATTAGAAATTAGTAATGTGTGCTATTTCAAAGAGGCGGTATGAATTTTGAATTTTTTTTATAAACATGTTTTATTTAAACACCCTGTACTTAAAAACTTTCATTATTTCCAATACATATGTGATCAACGCTTTGATTAATACCATATTATCGATGATACATATTATACGTAATATAAGTACATATATCACCCAGAAAAGCTGTGAATAACAAAGTATTAATTCTCTCCAATTTATTTTTACATATATGTAGTAATAAAATCAATTTAACGCATTGCTTAAAGTTTATTCGAATTGAAGGTCATCGTAAACATTTACTAGTTAAAAATACTGAAACAATTTAAGCCTTAAATTTTAAGTTACAACAGTTTATCTCGAGGTATACATACTGACATCATTGACTTTACGCTACGTATATTGTATATAGTATATAATCATTGCTGATATGATAAAAATAAACTTTTTCTCTTATTTGGGATTTCCTAAACAGTTTGAGTTATACTTATATGTGAGTATACGATATGTGTTATACAGGTTATAAACTAAACAATGAATAGAATTAGGAGTAATAAACATTAAAATAATGTAAACAAAACTCTCCTGAACTCTTATCTTAAAATCATCAATATTTAATCTTAAAGGTACTTCTAAACAAAAAAAAAATATAATTGAATGAGGAGTTACCTTATACGCGCACACACTCACTCTCACACCAAAATCGTAGCCATCTGTTGAGGAATTTGAGCATCACTGCTTCGCAGAAATCTTTTCCTATAATAAAAATGTTAAACAAATGGAGCTATTTATACAGCTATTTATAGAATAATTTCTTTGGAATGATTATTGGAATGATGATTGAGATGATCAAGAGATGATTGAGATGATCAAGAGATGATTGAGATGATCAAGAGATGATTGAGATGATCAAGAGATGATTGAAATGATCAAGAGACGATTGAGATGATCAAAAGATGATTGAGATGATCAAGAGATGATTGAGATGATCAAGAGATGATTGAGATGATCAAGAGATGATTGAGATGATCAAGATAAGATTGAGATGATCAAGAGATGATTGAGATGATCAAGAGATGATTGAGATGATGAAGAGATGATTCAGATGATCAAGGAATGATTGGAAGGGGAACTGTTATGTAAAAAAGAGCAGAAAGGAGCTTTGAATACAACAAGACCAAGTTTGCACATAAATTTATTTAGTCACACCAATTCATAATAAACACATGTAGTACATGACTGACTTCAATTACGATGATCAATAGTGACATCAATTATTTATTCTGCTTAGATTATTTCCCTTTGTCGTAATCTATACGAGTAAAATCATCAATTTATAATAATGAGGCAAAGGCACAGTTGGAAAGTACAAAAAATCATTAAAATAGAAACAATGTCGTACGTACAATAGGACTTAGACGAAAATCACATGAAACACAATTATTAACGGTAGTGGCGATAGTACAAACGGTTTTGGAATGTGACACACTCGGTGTTTTCAAACAACCTGCTGAACATATCAGCCTGCTAAATAAATCACGGAAAAAAATGAAATTGCCAAAAAAATAAAATTAGGAAAAATCAACTTTAAAAAAAATTCAAATTTCAAAAAAATATTAAATTACAAAAAAATATCAAATTTCAAAAAAATATTAAATTTCAAAAGAATATCAAATTTCCAAAAAATATTAAATTTCAAAAGAATATCAAATTTCAAGAAAATATCAAGTTTAAAAAAATATCAAATTACAAAAAGATATCAAATTACAAAAACATATCAAATTTTATAAAAATATCAAATTTAAAAAAAATATCAAATTTAAAAAAAATATCAAATTTAAAAAAAATATCAAATTTAAAAAAAATATCAAATTTAAAAAAAATATCAAATTTCAAAAAAATATCAAATTAAAAAAAAATATCAAACTAAAAAAATATATCAAATTTCAAATAAAATATCAAATTTTAAAAAAAATATCAATTTGCCGAGGAATATCAACCTTACATCAACTCAACACTACTTTAATAACAATAGGATTATCAACAAGGCGTGTTTGAATTAAGTATCTCGTAAATGTACGCTTAAGGTAAAACGAAAATAAACGGAATTAAGCACCAAAAGGAAAGGAATTAAGGCAAATTTTGCGTCAGGATACACAATATCGATTACATACTCTCTAATTACAAATTTTACAGTTTTATATGAAACTCGCTAAATAGGCCGTTCATTTCTTTTCTGTGGGGCATGGGAGCCCTTAAGGATAGGAGTCATAGAACTTTGTGGCAGAACTCTGTGGTAGAATTCCGTGGTAGAATTCCATGATAGAATTCCATGGTAGAATTCCATGGTAGAATTCTGTGGTAGAATCCCATGATAGAATTCCATGGTAGAATTCCATGGTAGAATTCTGTGGTAGAATTCCGTGGTAGAATTCCTTGTTAGAACTAAACCAAAATAGTTACGATTGACCAGTTACGGTACGATTTCTCTAATAATATTGCAAAAGTAGCGGCACGACTTTCCGGAACATGGCCGCCTCTGTTCCTTCTCCGGCAAATATTGGTGTTATTTCATCACAAATAGAGTTGCTACCCGTCGGTTTAAGTGGTCACTTTGTTATTGCGAACGTTACAAACATATCGATATCGATAATTCTCGGACACCAAAAGAATCGCGGGAACGAATTTTACGTTGGACATTTAGGACAACATTTACCATGGAACTTAACGATAATGGGTCTTTCACAGGACTCGGTTCGCCGGAGGTCAAAAAGAGAGTCGGCCAAGCCCTCGAAGTCTGGGCTACTCTTTTTTACTAACAAGTGACTATTCTATGTAACAACCATCAAATTAACAAACAGCAACAATTACTAAACATTAGCAACATTTATTCAATATTTCAAATTACTCTGCGCGTCTCGTACTCGATAAAAACTATGCCTAAATATACTCTTCGTTAAATTTCTCTATACACCTTTCTGAAGTCGGGGAAGTCTTTCCCAATATTAAAAGTTTTTTTTTACGTAACGAAACAATGCAGCAATTCTCCCCTTGTCTTTAGTTTACAAATAATATCAATTAGGAGTAGTTATTGAATGATTAATGAAGTTGAAGTAATTGGAATATTAGAAATATAAGAATATTTTGAAATAAAAAGAAATATTTAAAAACAAAAAGAAATATTTGAAGACAAACAGAAATAGTTGTAAATAATTTTAAATAAATTATAAATTTATATGCACTATTTACAAACGGTAGAAACGGATTATCTGTACAAGTAGCGGTGGTTGCTCCTTTATAACACAACAATATTTAATAATAATGCAAAAGAAACGAAAAAGAGATTCTACAGCACAACGTATTTACAGAACTTTAACTCCAAATATCATTTTTACTTAGTTTTTAGGTACAAGGCTTCGAAACGTACGAACAATATCCTAAGATTATAACAAAAAAAAAATCTCATAAAATCTCGTAGTATTTAAACTATTGAAAACTTAATAGCAATAAACTGGCACTTAATTATATGTACGTATCAGTAAAATAGCTCATATTCTTAATAATAGTAAAAGTAATGACAATAAATTGTAATAAAAGTGACAATAACAAAAAGTACGTCGTTCAACATTATGTACTTAAATAATGAGAAGAAACCTGAAGTATATAGCACAAATTCTCACTTAATCTAAGAGTTCCTTAACAAGCTATAAAGTATTCCTAAGATTCTGATTTTACTCGAATCTGTTTAATACTCCTACTATCACAATGAAAACGACACATTTACTAGTTAATCTTTATAAGTAGTTGTATAACAATCGAACTGAAGAAGACTTCTTTGTTTACTCACATTTTTATCGTAGTATGTATACTATATGTACACGGCACATCGCCGTTGAAAATTTGATTGTCGAAATATCTCTTTTTAATAATGAAACTCCCTTTCGTTTTATCCTGTTTGCGAGAAAGTCGTCTGAGCTGCGGAACTGAAACGTTGCTGCTAAAGTAAGCAAATTTTTGCAGCCAAAGTGAAGAAACAATTTGGTACCAAAGTCGAGACTATGGTACTCTATGTGAGTACCATGTTACTCTGCACATAACCAAATTACTCAAAATGAGTACCGAGTTACTCAAAATGAGTACTGAGTTACTCAAAATGAGTACTGAGTTACTCAAAATGAGTACCTAGTTACTCAAAATGAGTACCGAGTTACTCAAAATGAGTACCGAGTTACTCAAAATGAGTACCGAGTTACTCAAAATGAGTATCGAGTCAGTCAAAATGAGTAACCGAGTTACTCAAACTGAGTACTGGTCCATTAGATGTCAGTACTACTCGATGTGATGATACAGTTTTCCCTCTCACAACGTACTTTCGAAATTAGTAGACTCTTCCAGGTCACGATGAGATGATTTGCACGTTTGTGCGAAACGATTCTTGCAAAAATTCCTTCGTTTTCCGGCTAACCCGAATCTTCACTAGAAACTACGGAAACCAAGTTGAGTGTAGCTTACGGAAAAAGTCGTCGGTTAGCAGTATTAAGATTCCTATCACATAGTGCGGAGGCAATTGGGCTCATAGCTGAACGTTCACTTCACCGTCGACTCTCGCCAAACGAGTCTCGAATTCTCTGCAGAGGGCTGCTTTCGCCTGCGAGTAAATAAATTAATATATTAAATTAATTAATGTATTAAATTAGAATATAATAGAATAGAATTAGTATGATAAATTCATTAATATATTAAATTCATTAATGTATTAAATTCATTAATATATTTAATTCATTAATGTATTAATTTCATTAATATATTAAATTCGTTAATGTATTAAATTCATTATAGTATTAAATTCATTAATGTATTAAATTAATTAATCTATTAAATAAATGACTATTTAACGTCTCAAAAAATGAATATTCTACAGTTTAAATTTGATTAAACTGCTCACTTTCGCTCGTTGTTCGGCCAACGCATTTCGTACAGCTTCATGCTGCCTTTGCAGTTCGTCTCTTCTGTGCTCAAAGGCTAAGGTCAATCTCTCTCTCTCTGTGACTCCTCGATCGACGACTGCACTTGCAACCTCTCGCTTAACTCTAACGAGTTCATCTCGATCTCTGTGTTTTTTCGCGAGAGCTTTCACCTCTTCTCGTCGGTCTGCCTGCAGTTTTCTCATGAGTTCCGAGGTTTCCCGATCGAACTGAGTCTGCAATATATTAATATTCATATTCATAGAAACACAATTAATAAATTCCAAGCTAGATAAATTCAAATTTACAATTAATAAAACTTCTGGATGGATTGGTAATAAAATTTCTAGTGCATAGAAATAATTCTATACGAAATAATTCTATACGAAATAATTCTATACGAAATAATTCTATACGAAATAATTCTATACAAAATAATTCTATACGAAATAATTCTATACGAAATAATTCTAAACGAAATAATTCTATACGAAATAATTCTATACGAAATAATTCTATACGAAATAATTCTGTACGAAATAATTCTGTACGAAATAATTCTGTACGAAATAATTCTATACGAAATAATTCTGTACGAAATAATTCTGTACGAAATAATTCTGTACGAAATAATTCTATACGAAATAATTCTATACGAAATAATTCTATACGAAATAATTCTATACGAAATAATTCTATACGAAATAATTCTGTACAAAATAATTCTGTACGAAATAATTCTGTACGAAATAATTCTATACGAAATAATTCTGTACGAAATAATGCTATACGAAATAATTCTATACGAAATAATTCTATACGAAATAATTCTATACGAAATAATTCTATACGAAATAATTCTATACGAAATAATTCTATACGAAATAATTCTATACGAAATAATTCTATACGAAATAATTCTGTACGAAATAATTCAATACGAAATAATTCTGTACGAAATAATTCTATACGAAATAATTCTGTACGAAATAATGCTATACGAAATAATTCTATACGATATAATTCTATACGAAATAATTCCATACAAAATAATTCTATACTAAATAATTCTATACGAAATAATCCTTTAGGTGTCTACCATTCCCTTTGGATAAATAGTTTTTAGTTGAATAATGTGTAATATTTTAATTTGTTTTGCAGAAGCCCCACAACAGATAATAAACAGTTTTAAAAACCTTAACAATTCATGGAAATAAATGCATATAACAGTAAACGAACATCTTTACTTACTTTCTGATTACCTAGGTTATTTCAAGTCGCTTCAGAAGTGAATTGATTAATTATCGTTCGATTGCGATTATAAAAATAAACGCCCTAAAATACCCAAGACAACCAAGAAATAATGCAAAGAGTATGTCAAGAACAAAAGAAACTAACTTAAAATTTTGATATAAAAGAAACAAAATTTTTACTTACTAAGACCTTATTTCTATAAAGTGAATATTTCATATTCACTAAATTCATTAAAATTAAAATAAAAGTCATGAATATTAATACCATTGAAAATAGAGTATATATAAAGACGGCCAATCCTATAGCCGAGAAATTCTACTTTTTACTGTCTAAGCGAAAGTGGTGGCGCACAGCGGTAATTAGCGCAACTTGATGACGCAAAGTATGGTTGGTATAAACGTTTTACAGATACCTTTCTGAACAATTCGCAAAACGTCTCTTTCTGACAGAACAATCAAATTTGACAATTGTTCCAAGAACTAGGTTATGTTACGTTTTAAATGACAGATATCTTTGCTACTGCCCTCTATCATTGAGGTTCATATGTATTACTTTACTAACGGCGTTGGACCATAGATGGCGACAGGTGAAAAACGCTTAAACATAATTTAATAAGGGGATTGACCTTCTTTATATAATTATTTTCTTTATATACTCTATATTCAATGTTAATACTACTAATAGAAATAATTCTGTATGATAACACATACATACCCTCAAAGCCTTAACTTGGTTCGTCTGCGACAATCTCATCACCTTCTCCGCAGTATTATAAATGGTCTCGTGATACTTTTCCCTCAGTTCTTTTTCTTGAGTTACAAATTCTCGATTTACAGCTAGAAGCCTCTCGGAAGTACTTCTCGGAAGCGAAGGTTTCTCCTGTTGGTCAGCCGTGCCAGGTTCGGGATTATCCGCAACAGTGGTCAAAGGTTCGGCACTTGGAGATTCTGTGGAGAAGACCCCACTCACACTGCAAAAGGAGCACAAACTGGGTTTTAGTTAGCACTGTTTAAGCATCAGCTTAAATAATTTGATAATAACCAATTTTATAAAGAATAAATATTTAATCTGATTAATATAAGTTACATGATTAATTAACAGTTGCTAACTACGATTGTGAACTATCGGGAACTCTCTCGTAGCAGCCTTCTAGTAGAAATCCTGTAATAATTATTAAATTACAATATATACCTATTGCACGGTCAGGCTGTCAGCGACCTGTAGTATCAATAGCCATAATGGTAATAATACTATAGATGTTCTTTTAACAAGCACAGTTTATAGAACTTTGAGCTGCACCTATAAATCGATGTAACTCAAATTTCAACTTAATTAAAATAAGAGATTTTTTTATCACTTCCGATCAAACCGAAAATATCTCTAAAAACAAAATAATAACAGGTCTACCATAATCACATAAGCGGTTTAGTACAGTTAACTATATGTTAAATCTCCAATACTTACATATTCTTACTGGACAACCTCTTCACCAGCTTCATGTTAATCAACTTGGACTTCTTCTCCCCACCAAAGTCGCTCGACTTCTGCGACTGCAGCGTCATCTTCTTCTTCTCGTGCTTCTTCCTCAAGCTCTCCAGCTTCTTGTCCAGCTCAGTTTTCTTCTCCTTGACCAGCTTGTTCTCCATTATTTTGTCCAGAGGTTCGGCGACGATGTCCTCCGCTTTGTCCTCCTTCAAGTCGATGGACTTATTCATGGAATTCTGCTCCAAAGGGGGCGCCACGGTAATTGGAGCGGCGATTGCTGGCGTAGGGGGCGCTTCATTATCCATCGGCACGTCGACAGACGCGGCCCCTTGGGTCACCGATGGTCGTTGCGTCGGACTTCCGTTCGTTGTTTGCTCTTTGACAACTTTCACGATGGCGTTCTTCTTCGGCTCCTCGGCTGAGCCTTCGACGATCTCCATATCGTCGGTGAGAACCGCCAGTTGTTCGGCTCGCTTCTCCAGATCGCTTTGGTACTTAATCGGGTTCGCTAAAGCTTCGGCGAAATCCGAAAGCCCATCCGGGACGTAATCCTTAACCACCACCAAAAGAAATAAAGTGGATAGAGGAAGCGGTTGTCCGAGTTCCGTACGAAGGTTCACGTGTCGATATCCGGGACAAAGCCCAACGACGGGCAGCACCCGATGGCCGATCAATTTCCCGGATTCCTCGTAAGCGGCGATGCGAATAGAGGCGAGCTCGGGCAAGACGACCTTCTTGAAGACGAACGGCTCCTCGTCGTAAACCGGGTTGATCCCGTTGTTGGGCACCACTTTAGTCCTGAATTTTTTCCGGACGGTGTCGGCCGGCAACCCGTACATGTCGACCTCGACGTAGGTCCCGACCCGCTTGTCGGTCAGAAACTGACCCGATATCACAGTTATTTTCACAGTGCCGGCGATGATGCCGTCGACGGTGGACTCGGCGAACGGATCGAGCCGGCGGTCTTTCCGTCTCATGAACTCCGGCTTGAGAAGGTAGCCGCTGCGGAAGTTGTACTCGAAGATGCCCAGATTCAGCTGCATCGCCAAGTCGAGCGTTTGGAAGTTGAGCGCCACCAGCTGGCAGCCGGCGTTCCAGAAGACTTGCGGCATGAAGTTGGACGAGTCGAAACGGGTGCCCGCCGGGTAGACTCGACTTAACTGGTGCTTGTTGTAATTCACGAACTCGATCGGCCGCTCCTTGAGCAACATCGTCGCTTGCTTCTCGTCGAAGGAGGACATTTCGTAGCTGCGATTTTTTTCTGAGATACAAACATTTTTACATTTAATTATTGTGATACTGTTATTATTTGAATATTATTATTTTATTATTATTATATTATTTTATTATTATTATTATATTATTTTATTATCATTATATTATTTTATTATTATTATTATATTGTTTTATTATCATTATATTATTTTATTATTATTATTATTTAATTACTATTATAATAGTGCTTAAAAGTTATGATTTGAATTAACTACTAATTAGTGTTATTACTTCCACATGTCATTTCTACAAAATATTTTCAAAATATTTTTCCCTACATGACAACTTAACTTGCTTAAAATATGTTTTTAATACACTAAACTTGAGCTTCTAACGATCAATTTTACAATATCTAAGATGTAAGATCATATGTTAGTTACCACTTATTGATTGCACCAAGAAAGACATATTACATACTAGTTTAATTAAGTTTTTTCAAACAGCCCGTGGGTTTTTTTAAATTTCTCTATAGTACTGTGTTAATATTTAGATTCTAAACCATCCATTTTAATGTATATCCTAAGATCATTTCTTTCATCATAATTTTCCAAAGCGTATCTCATATACATTATTTTTAAATAAATCATAATAAAAAAACACTTTTGTGATTTATGGGACGGATGAGCTTGCTCGCTTCACTCGCAAGCCACCTCGCGCCTTCGGCGCTCGTTTTAATACACTAAACTGAAGCTTCTAACTTTCAATTTTGCAGATATCTCACAGAATATTAATTAATACTTATATATTAATCTTTTACTTTTATTTTTTGATATTGAATCAAATTTTGCATTAAATGATACTTATTAAATTATTTATTAACTTTTTTTAAATAAATCATAATAAAAAATCACTTTTGTAACTTATGAGACTGATGAACTTGCTCGCTTCGCTCGCAAACCGCCTCACGCCTTCGGCGCTCGCTTTTAATACACTAAACCAGAGCTTCTAACGGTCAACTTTGCAGGTACCTCACAGAATATTAATTAATATCTATATATGCATCATTTACTTTTATTTTTTGATATAGAATCAAATTTTGCATTAAATTATACTTATTAAATAATTCCTTAAGTTTTTTTAAATAAATCATAATAAAAAATTACTTTTGTAATTTATGAGACGGATGAGCTTGCTCGCTTCGCTCGCAAGCCGCCTCACGCCTTCGGCACTCGCTTTTAATACACTAAATTCGAGCTTCTAATGGTCAACTTTGTAGGTACCTCACAGAATATTAATTAATATTTATATATTAATCTTTTACATTTATTTTTTGAAATAGAATCAAATTTTGCGTTAAATTATACGTATTAAATTATTTATTAAGTTTTTTTTTAATAAATCATAAAAAAAAAACACTTGTGATTTATGGGACGAATGAGCTTGCTCGCTTCACTCGCAAGCCGCCTCGCGCCTTCGGCGCTCGCTTTTAATACACTAAACTAGAGCTTCTAATGTTCAACTTTGCAAGTACCTCACAGAATATTAATTAATATCTATATATTCATCATTTACTTTTATTTTTTGATATAGAATCAAATTTTGCATTAAATTATACTTATTAAATTATTCCTTAAGTTTTTTTAAATAAATCATAATAAAAAACACTTTTGTGATTTATAGCACGGATGAGCTTGCTCGCTTTGCTCGCAAGTCGCCTCGCGCCTTCGGCACTCGCTTTTAATACACTAAACTGGAGACTCTAACGGTCAACTTTGCAGGTACCTCACAGAATATTAATTAATATTTATATATTAATCTTTTACTGTTATTTTTTGATATAGAATCAAATATTGCATTAAATTATACTTATTAAATTATTTATTAAGTTTTTTTAAATAAATCATAATAAAAAATCATTTTTGTAACTTATGGGACGGATGAGCTTGCTCGCTTCGCTCGCAAGCCGCCTCGCGCCTTCGGCGCTCGCTTTTAATACACTAAACTCGAGCTTCTAACGTTCAACTTTGCAGGTACCTCACAGAATATTAATTAATATTTATATATTCATCATTTACTTTTATTTTTTGATATAGAATCAAATTTTGCAATAAATTATACTTATTAAATTATTCATTAAGTTTTTTAAATAAATTATAATAAAAAAACACTTTTGAGATTTATGGGACGGATGAGCTTGCTTGCTTCGCTCACAAGCCGCCTCGTGCCTTCGGCGCTCGCTTTTAATACACTAAACTGGAGACTCTAACGGTCAACTTTGCAGGTACCTCACAGAATATTAATTAATATTTATATATTAATCTTTTACTTTTATTTTTTGATACAGAATCAAATTTTTCGTTAAATTATACTTATTAAATTATTTATTAAACTTTTTTAAATAAATCATAATAAAAAACACTTTTGAGATTTATAAGACGGATTAGCATGCTCGCTTCGCTCGCAAGCTGCCTCGCACCTTCGGCACTCGTTTTAATACAGTTAACTGGAGCTTCTAATGTTCAATTTTTCAAGTACATAATAATAATGATAATAATGATAACAACAATACTGATAATGATGATAACAACAATGATAATAATAATAGATTCACTAAATTAAGGAACGGATTCAACATAATAATATTATACCATTGAATATAGAGTAACTATATACTCTATGTTCAATGATTATACAACATGATAATTTTATACAACATAATTATATTATACAAGATAGTAATATTATACAAGATTGTAATATTATACAACATTGTAATATTATACAACATAGCAATATTATACAACATAGTAATATTACACAACATAGTAATATTATACGACATAATAATATTATACAACCTAATAATGAAAATAATATTTTTATTAACCGTTCTAATAATTTGGAAACTTTTTTATTATTATATTACATTTGTATTATTATATTATAATATTAAATTTATAACTGTGTTATAGAGATATTTAGAAAATATCCAAGGGCAGTTTTAAAAAAACTTAATTAATGTCCTACGTAATATGTTTTTTGATGCAATCTTATGTAATAATAGGTAACAATGATCTTATATCTTAAGTATTGTAAAGTTAAAAGTTAAGAGTTACAGTTTACTGTATTAGAACGAGCGCCGAAGGCGCGAGGCGGCGAGCGAGCGAAGCGAGCGAGCTCATCGTAACAATAATGTTAAAACAATATTATACAACATAGTAATATTATTCAACATAATAGTATTATACAACATAATAATATTATAGAACATAATAATATTATACAACATAATAATATTATATAACATAATAATATTATACAACATAATAATATTATACAACATAATAATATTATACGACAATAATATTATACAACCTAATAATGAAGATAATATTTTTATTAAGGAAAATAACAAAGTGATCCTTGTAGACAAAGTTTATTGCTGCAATAAACTTTGTCTACAAGGATCACTTTGTTATTTTCCTTGATACAAAGCTTGTTTGGGTTCCTGCCTAAATATTTTTATTAACCATTCTAATAATTTGGAAACTTTTTTTATTATCTGTTCTAAGGATGTGGAATTTTTTTCTTGTATGTTCTAATAATATTATACGACATAATAATTAAGATAATATTTTTATTGTGCTTTCTAATAACTTAGAAACTTTGTTTATTCTCCATTCTAATAATTTGAAATATTTTTCTTATATGTTCTATTGCTTAGGAAACTTATGATAAAAGTGACAATAAAGTTATCTTAGTATATACATTAAAACGGATGATTTAAAAATTAAATATTAAAACTGGGTACAAGCGAGAGAAATTAAAAAAAAAACTTAATTAAACCGTTTTGTAATAATTACTAACTATGATCAAAGATAATATTTGTGTATATAGATAGCTCACCTTATGGGTAGTTGAAATAATTTTGACATTTCATGACACGGTTACACGTTTATTAAACTGGTTACTGGTTATTACATTACTGGTTATTACATTACTGCTTATTACATTACTGCTTATTACATTACTGCTTATTACATTACTGCTTACCGAATGAGTGCTATTGCTATAAGCGACAGAGAATGGCAAACAGCATAAAATACAATGCGTGAGCTATCTATATACATACATTATCTTTAATAATATCAACTTTCTGAGTTTACTACCTATTTAAAAAGGATTAATATTTGGGTAATAAATATAGGAAGTAAGACTTACTCTCCGCGTTCTCAAAACTGGAAAAGTGGACCGGTTGCACATAATTAACGAGTGCTGATATTTCGGCCCCGGCTTCCGTCTCCGGCTGGTTCGGATCGGGTCGGTCTCCTCCCGCCGTCGGTGGTTCGGAAATACCCTCAGTGTCGACTCCTTCGCCTTCGTCTTCACTTGACGAATCTTCTTCCTCGGTTCCCGTCGATTCCCTCGAACCCTGTCTTGTCTGCAAAGGCGGAGCATGATGAGGAACATCTCCGTTACCCGTTGGTTCCACGATTTCTGGAGCGGGAACCGCTGCTTTTTTGTGGTGATGGTGATGGTGATGGTGCTTCTTCTTGTTCTTAATTATGATTTTTCTTCTGAGGAGGTTCGGCGTTGGAAGAGAGACACCTAAGAGACGAAGCAAAGGAAGAAATGTTAAGTTTGAAATGACAACAGCGAAATGAGAATAGCGAAATGAGAACAGCGAAATGAGAACAGTGAAATGAGAACAGTGAAATGAGAACAGCGAAATGAGAACAAGGAAATGAGAACATCGAAATGAGGACAGTGAAATGAGGTAAAGCGAATCTAACCTGGTTCTAGCTTGTGAGATTCTAAAGGTATTTCTAAAAGCATCTCGCCGAAGATTTCTCTACAGTAATTAGCGATCTTAGCCTGCTGCCGAGGGTTGCAGTGGTTCTCAAACGACAAAACTACGGGGTAATCCGATGTTTTGAAAGCACTTTCGGCGATGGCCTCGAGTACCTCCTTGGCGGATATTTCTGGTACGAACGTGTACCCGTGCACTATCACTGGTTCTTCCGTTCTGCCGTTCCAAAAATCCAATTCTACGCAGCTGTTAAAAAGAAAGATTCGAATAGAGTAGAATAGAATAATTTTAATTTGCATATTTTAATACATTCTTATTAAAAAACTTACCGGCATCCGGCTAATAAAGCCTGTCTATAGATCTCTACGCTGGACTTCCCCGTTAGCTGGTGTCCAGTCAAATAAGTATTGTGCGACGAGTTGATGAAGTAGTGCGAGAGCGGGTGATCCATGTCATCGGACAAATCGAAAGTGCTTTGCGCTATAATGTTGTTGTCTTCAGAGAGCAGGTACCGAAGGAAGCCATCGAAGGAAAGCTGTCCCTTTTGGGCGTAATATTTGTTCGGTTCGTATTGGCCTATGATGTCTTTTGCTCTCGCCGTATTCGCATACGGGTAGAGAATTTCGTTCAGCCGAGGGTCCCGTTGTGTTTTATTCAAAAAGTCCACCAATTGGGCTGCCGACATGTGGTGCCTCTTGTGGAGCACTCTGGAAGTACAAAAAACGCACTTACGTCTTAAGACTTCATTTGATGCAAGTTGAATTAGAGTACATATTTCGTTAGTACTTTTTATCGTGGTATTCGTGAAGGTTAGTCCATATGTTATATTTTAGGAAATTAATCGATGCACCAATTAATTTGTATAATTAACACAAAAGTGCAACGATGCAAGTAAAGAACATTAGAAAGATTAGATCAGATAGAAGACGATAAGACATGCGGTAAAGTGGGCGAACTCATGCAAAACGATGCATAATGGTGACAAAATGTAAGTAGTGAGGCAAAAATGATGTTAAGTTAATGATAGGATGCGGTTTGTATATATGCGGTTTGTATATATGCGGTTTATATATGCGGTTTATATATGCGGTTTATATATAGCGGTTTATATATAGCGGTTTATATATAGCGGTTTGTGTATAAGCACTATCTGTTCAATAAATAACCGAAATTATTTAAAAATTCTTGTTTTCTTGTTTAACAATTAACGGAAGAAAACTGTTGGTTATTTATGGGACAGGAAGTGTTAGTGAAGCAAATTCGATGCAATTTTTTGTCGCTTAATGACACACGTACGTAAGTTTGTTGTTAGAGCAATCTGCCTTTGGATGAAGTAATGAGAATATGTATAAATCGGAACTTCGAAAGTCGAAAGAAGATTAAACGTCTGTTTTGTTAGTGGCACAACCTCCTCCAAATAGTTACCTTTGCTTAACTGCCGACGTTTCCGACATGGCCACAGGCGCAGTTCTACAACAAGAAGAGGAAAAGGTCACTTTCGCCACTTTACTGCGTGCGGTATTGCCCAATACTTGTTTGTTTGGTATCGTGATCAATTCTGATATCGGTTGGGGTTTGAGGGAGGTTACCGATATTAATTGAGTTATTAATGCAATGATTGGTATTGTTATTTTTATTATTATTATTATTATTAATATTCAGATTATTATTATTATTTCTACTAATGTTGTTATTGCTGTTATTATTATTATTATAAATTAAGTGTAATTGTAAATACTTGTTACTGTTATTAACTAGAGTAGCACTTACATTTCATTGTAGACCTTTTCGACTTCAGACCGAACAGTGAGTGTCTTATAAAAATTAAAAAAGTCTTCGTAAGAGAATTTTTCCAAGCTTATCGCATCGTTTTTTCCTGAGGGAACTCCGATGGTATCCAAAGCCTTCTCCACTCGCTTCCTATCATCTTTGCTTTGGGGGAACATCTTAAAAATGCTGCGGCAGAAATATTCCAATTAATGCTACCATCGACTATAGTAAACCTTATATACAGGGTGGTCCAGCTAAGAAGACCCACTTAAATTACAGCGTTATTAACAAACTTAGAACAATAAAACTTGCAGGATTTACTCAGCACCTAAAGAGCTCCAAAAAACGCTAGTAGTGTTTTGTT
>JAWQRP010001905.1:0-17242 GCA_033557875.1 Quadriops clusia | reverse complement strand
ATCACTATTTTTATTTTCCTTTGATCATTATTTATTGCATTTTATAATTATTTATTGCATTTTATAATTATTTATTGCATTTTATAATTATTTATTGCATTTTATAATTATTTATTACATTTAATAATTATTTATGAATTTTTTAAATTATTTACTATATTTTGTTCTATTATTTACTACAGTTTGTAATTATTTATTTATTACGTATTCTTTGTAATTATTGCATTTATTATTTAGTAACTACAGCAAAAATCAAAGTATACTTTGATTTTTGCATAGGTTTTATTGTTATGTAATAAGTTTTCTATTTTTGTTGTATAGGGGGATTACATCTGGATCGAGCCAATATCCGGAAGTGAATTCGATGTAGCGATAGGGGCTCGAGTCGTATCCGCAGAAGGTCGACGGATAGCTGTCCGAGATGACGACGGACAAGAGCATTGGCTTTCTCCGGAGCGGAGGATCAAAGCCATGCACTCAACCTCCATTCATGGAGTCGAAGACATGATCGGACTGGGAGACTTGCACGAAGCAGGAATTTTAAGGAATTTGCTCATTAGATACAATGAAAATCTCATTTATGTAAGTGAAACAAACCTTCATACGAACCATAACGTTACAATCATGACAGTTATCACTTAAACTTTGAATATTATCTACAATAATATTTTCTCAATTTATTTCCTACGCATAATAAAGTCTTCTTTTAAACAAAAAAATTTTTAGACAAAATTAATTTCTAGCAACGAACTTAATTGGTAATTACACCGAAACCACATGCGACCTTAGTACATTCATTAGATTTTAACATGCTATTTAATGCGAAACAGTTTTTTGTTCAAACTGTGGCACTATGCTCTTGTGCACATATTACTACTACGTAAATTAATTAAAACCGTTGCTGGATCCTTTCTGGTATAGTAGAAACCTTCAATCATTGAATATTACATTCCAACCTTCCCATATTTTATATATATGGGTATACGACTTTCTGTATTAATTTTATTATTTAATTATGTGTTAATTTTATTATTATTATTTTGTTATTATACTTTTATTATTATTTTTTTGTTATTACACTTTTACTATTATTTTTTTGTTATTACACTTTTATTATTATTTTTTTATTATTACACTTTTTTTATTATTATTAATTTTAAGTTAAAAACACTAACGTTAGAACCAATATCAATGTGCATAAGTAAGACTTTTGGGACACCTTGAATTTTGTCACCTTCGAAATAATAACGCAATGCTTTTCCTTCTCTTTCAGACGTACACAGGCTCCATCCTGGTGGCCGTCAACCCCTACCAAATCCTCCCGATCTACACGGCCGAACAAATAAAACTCTACAAGGAGCGGAAGATCGGGGAGCTGCCCCCACACATCTTCGCCATAGGTGACAATTGCTACGGCAACATGCGCCGGTACAGCCAAGACCAATGCATCGTCATCTCCGGGGAGAGTGGCGCTGGGAAAACCGAAAGCACCAAACTTATCCTCCAATACCTCGCCGCTATAAGTGGGAAGCACTCCTGGATAGAGCAGCAAATCCTGGAAGCCAACCCGATCCTAGAGGCGTTCGGGAATGCGAAGACGATAAGGAACGACAACAGTTCTCGATTCGGCAAATACATCGACATCCATTTTAACAGCAGCGGTGTCATCGAGGGCGCGATGATCGAACAGTACCTCCTGGAGAAGAGCAGGATAGTCTCCCAAAACCCGGATGAACGCAACTATCACATCTTTTACTGCATCCTTGCCGGGCTAAGCAAAGACGAAAAGCGAAAATTAGAATTAGGAGATGCTAGTCAATATAGGTATTTAACGGGGGGTGGGAGTATTACGTGTGAAGGCCGAGACGACGCTGCAGAATTCGCAGATATTCGAAGTGCAATGAAAGTTCTCTTATTTTCCGATCAGGAAATTTGGGAAATTTTAAAACTGTTGGCAGCATTGCTCCACACAGGCAATATTAAATATAAAGCAACGGTTGTCGATAATTTGGATGCCACGGAAATCCCAGACCACACTAACGTTCATCGAGTGGCTAATTTACTAGGAGTACCAGCTCAACCCTTAATCGATGCTTTAACCAGGAAAACCTTATTTGCTCACGGCGAAACAGTTGTTTCAACCCTCTCGAGAGACCAAAGTGTTGACGTACGAGACGCTTTCGTAAAAGGAATATACGGACGTTTGTTCATATTAATTGTAAAAAAAATCAATAGTGCTATATACAGACCGAGAGAACGGCAACGGAGTTCCATAGGGGTTTTAGATATATTTGGTTTCGAAAACTTCATCCACAACAGCTTTGAACAATTCTGCATTAACTTTGCCAATGAAAATCTGCAGCAGTTTTTCGTTAGGCACATTTTCAAGTTAGAACAAGAGGAATATAATTTGGAAGGTATTAATTGGCAACACATTGAGTTCGTCGATAACCAAGATGCCCTAGACTTAATAGCCATAAAACAATTGAACATAATGGCATTAATTGATGAGGAAAGCAAATTTCCTAAGGGAACTGACCAGACGATGTTGGCTAAATTACATAAAACTCACGGAAGCCATCGGAATTACTTGAAACCAAAGTCGGATATAAACACTAGCTTCGGACTGAATCATTTTGCTGGGGTTGTATTTTACGACACGCGAGGATTTTTGGAGAAAAATCGGGATACATTTAGTGCAGATTTGTTGCAGTTGATAACGATATCGAATAATACCTTCCTGCAACAACTCTTTACAAATGACATAGGAATGGGTGCTGAGACTCGCAAGAGGACTCCTACTCTATCCACCCAATTTAAGAAAAGTTTGGATTCACTCATGAAAACTCTTTCGAACTGCCAACCGTTCTTTATCCGTTGCATCAAGCCGAACGAACTTAAGAAACCCATGTTGTTCGACAGGAATTTATGCTGCCGACAATTGAGGTACTCCGGAATGATGGAAACAATCCGCATTCGCAGGGCTGGATATCCAATAAGGCATAGTTTTAAAGATTTCGTAGAACGGTATAGATTTTTAATTCCGGGAGTTCCACCCTCGCACAAGACAGATTGCCGAGCAGCTACGTCGAAAATTTGCTCAGCCGTTCTGGGGAGATCAGATTATCAATTAGGGCATACTAAAGTGTTCCTAAAGGACGCACACGACTTGTTTTTAGAGCAAGAACGAGATAGAGTGTTAACGAAGAAAATATTAATCCTCCAACGTTCGATAAGAGGATGGGTTTATCGAAGGCGATTCCTAAGGTTAAGGGCTGCTACCATGATTATCCAGAAATACTGGAAAGGTTATATTCAACGTCAAAGATACCGCAGGATGCGTGTCGGGTACATGAGGTTGCAAGCTTTGATACGAGCACGGGTTTTGTCCCACAGATTCCGACATCTTCGGGGACATATCGTCGGATTACAAGCTCATGCTCGGGGTTATTTGGTCAGGCGAGAATATGGACACAAAATGTGGGCCATCATTAAGATTCAATCGCATGTTAGGCGAATGATAGCACAAAGAAAATACAAGAAGATTAAATTTGAGCGAAGGAACCATGTGGAAGCACTGCTGTTGAAGAAAAAAGAAGAAAGAGAGTTGAAGGATGCTGGAAATAAAAGGGCTAAAGAGATTGCCGAGCAGAACTACAGGGAGAGGATGTATGAGTTGGAAAGGAAGGAAATGGAGCTGGAGATGGAGGAGAGGAGGCGAGTGGAGGTGAAGAAGAATCTCATTAATGATGCGGCTCGCAAGGCGGACGAGCCTGTAGATGACTCGAAATTGGTTGAAGCTATGTTCGATTTCTTGCCTGATAGTTCAAGTGAGGCACCTTTGCCAGGTACTGAGGTTTTATTAAAATTTAATTTTTTTAATTAAATTTATCTTTTTAATTAAATTTTTTATTTATTATAATTTATTTTTTTTTATTACAATTTGTTTTTTTTTGTTAAAATTAATTTTTTTAATTACAATTTATTCTGTTAATTGAATTTTTCAGGGAGAGAAACATCTGTATTTAACGATCTTCCCTCACAACCAGCCGAATCGGAAATAATTAGCCCTATGCAAGCACCTTCTGAAGATGAGGAGGACTTGTCAGAATTTAAATTCCAAAAGTTTGCTGCTACTTATTTCCAGGGAAATATTGGACATCAGTATTCCAGAAAACCACTAAAACATCCATTATTGCCTTTGCATACCCAAGGCGATCAATTGGTAATTATTTTATGGTCTCCTTTAATTTTTTTGTCGATTTTTACAAGTATACTTGTGTCTAAATTCATTTTGATCAACCACAGTTTGCACATGGATATTTTTTCCTTTAAGATATTTGAAAATTCTTAAAAGTACAATTATTTTAAATGATTTTTTGTAGCTTGATAATTTTGAATTTTCAGTGGAAAAATAAGTAGCTTTTTATTGGAATTACAATTTATAATATCGGATTGAATCACAAGTTCTTATACAAAATTTATATTAAACAACAATGACAAATCGAAGACAAAATTAACACTAATTTCTCTTACTATTTATATCCGTTTTAATTATTTTGCACGTAATCGATGGGTATAGAATTTAGTTAAGAGAAGAGTCTTCGGAACAACGAATAAGAATTTAATCAAACCCCTTTTTAAACGTCTTACAAAAAATGAAATACCTTAAAAAACATAACTTAATAATTTTTACCTTTCCCTGCTCTTTGGCTTTTTCTACTACTTTTCTTAGATTCATCTTATTCCAGTTAGGTCACTGAGCTATAACAACTTATTTGAATTATCAAAAGTTATACGAGTTAAACAAGTTGTCTGAGTTATCACAAATTATCTAGAAAATGACAAAATATCCAAAAAATCACGAAATATCCGATAAATCATGAAATTAAAGAGAAATCGCGAAATTGACGAGAAAGCCTCAACAAGAAACCAAATGACAGCAAAACAAACGACAAACTTCAATTGTCATAATTTCGAGTAAGCCGTCTCTGATTGGCCGTCGCCATAGAAACGGATGCAAAAAGGAAACGCGCGTTGGCGCGAAAATTTTAAATTTAAACACCTAATAAGTGTCACTGTTAAACAACAAAAATATATCAAAAAGTTTAACTCAACTCAATATAGAATTTGTATTTGTGAAATTTCTTGGATTTTAACGGTTCCAATAAAAGACTCACAGAAGTACTTTACTTTATTATATTTATTCAGAACTTTTTGAAGAGATTTTTTAACATTTATATTATGTAATAATATATTTTAAATTCTACATATTTCAAAATAACTTATAAAGTAAACTAAACACTAATATATAACTACAAACTAATTTCCATTATAATATAAAATGTATCCCATGATGAATTCCACTTTAATCTTGGTCTTTTGCATCAAAGTGTTTTTTTTTTCATTGGATTTCAGTGTTTAGTTCAATTTAAAATTTAGTTCGGTATATGTCGAATTTATATTATATTATATGAATATTAAAAATACCCCTAAATAAACTATAAGAATGAATCGTATATTGAGAATAAATATAATGAAATAAAGTTCTTCAGTTTTTTATCGGAACCAATGAACCCAAAAAATGTGAATTCATTTAATTACTTGGTTCAATGTGCACACAACGAACTTTAATGATTCGTAATATATTACAGGCTGCCCAAGCATTATGGATTACAATCTTACGTTTCACCGGAGACCTCCCCGAACCAAGATATCACACAATGGATAGAGATAACACTTCGGTAATGTCTAAAGTTACAGCGACTTTGGGTAGAAACTTCATACGAAGCAAAGAGTTCCAAGAAGCACAAATGATGGGCTTAGATCCCGACTCGTTTATGAAGCAAAAACCGAGATCTATAAGAAACAAATTAGTGTCCTTGACGTTGAAAAGAAAGAATAAATTAGGCGAGGATGTTCGAAGAAAGCTGCAAGATGAAGAGTATACTGCGGATAGCTACCAATCTTGGTTAGAATCACGGCCTACGTCAAATCTGGAAAAGCTTCATTTTATCATAGGACATGGTATTTTAAGAGCCGAGTTGAGGGATGAAGTGTATTGTCAAATTTGCAAGCAACTAACGAATAACCCCTCGAAGTCGTCCCACGCCAGGGGTTGGATTCTCTTGTCATTGTGTGTAGGATGTTTCGCCCCTTCAGAAAAATTCGTCAACTATTTAAGAGCCTTCATAAGAGAAGGGCCCCCGGGGTATGCTCCATATTGCGAAGACCGCCTGAAACGAACTTTTAACAATGGGACCAGGAACCAACCTCCGAGTTGGCTCGAACTTCAAGCTACGAAATCCAAAAAGCCAATAATGCTTCCAATTACATTCATGGATGGAAACACCAAGACTCTGTTAGCAGATTCTGCAACGACAGCTCGCGAGTTATGCAACCAGTTATCGGATAAAATAGGATTGAAGGACCAATTTGGGTTCTCTTTGTATATAGCACTGTTTGATAAGGTTTCTTCTTTGGGCAGCGGAGGTGATCACGTAATGGACGCTATTTCTCAATGTGAACAATACGCTAAAGAGCAAGGGGCTCAAGAACGTAACGCTCCTTGGAGGTTGTTCTTCCGGAAGGAGATTTTCGCCCCTTGGCATGAACCTACAGAAGATCAAGTCGCCACGAATCTCATTTATCAGCAAGTTGTTCGAGGAGTGAAGTTTGGGGAATATAGGTAGTTATTATTATTATTATTTTTATTATTATAACACAAAAATTAAAGGTGCCAATTAAGATTACACTAAGTAATAAATTGTTTTTTAATAAAAAAATATATCTTGAGTCGAAAAGTTAAGCTAATGTTCATTCATTTTGAACAATTAAAAAACTTAGTACATTTGAAACAACATTATAACACTATATTATAGTATTGTTTAAAAGCAGCGGTAAAACCTTTTTCGTGGGTTCGATTTAATACTGATTAAATCATTTTTATTTTAGGTGCGATAAAGAAGAAGATTTAGCAATGATAGCAGCTCAGCAGTACTATATCGAATACAACTCCGATATGAATGTAGAAAGGCTACTAACCTTACTCCCAAATTACATCCCGGATTATTGTCTAACCGGAGTGGAAAAAGCGGTAGACCGATGGGGAGCCCTCGTAGTGCAAGCTTACAAAAAGAGTTATTACATAAAAGAGAAGGTCCTGATTTTAAGGGTAAAGGAAGACGTCGTAAGTTACGCAAAATTCAAATGGCCCCTCTTATTCTCACGATTTTACGAAGCTTACCGGAACTCAGGACCTAATTTACCGAAAAACGATGTTATAATTGCCGTGAATTGGACAGGAGTTTACGTGGTAGATGACCAGGAACAAGTCTTGTTAGAGCTATCTTTCCCAGAAATAACCACTGTTTCCAGCCAGAAGACGAATAAAGTTTTCACCCAAACTTTCAGCTTAAGCACGGTTCGAGGGGAAGAATTTACTTTTCAAAGTCCTAATGCGGAGGACATCCGAGATTTGGTCGTCTACTTCCTGGAAGGCTTGAAGAAGAGATCTAAATTTGTAATATCGCTCCAAGATTACAAAGCCCCAGGGGAAGGCTCGAGCTTCCTAACTTTCATAAAAGGCGATTTGATTATTTTAGAAGAAGACAGTACAGGAGAAACGGTTTTAAATTCAGGGTGGTGCGTCGGACGGTGTGAGAGGACACAAGAAAAAGGAGATTTCCCTGCTGAGACTGTTTATGTGTTGCCGTGCATGTCGAAGCCCCCTGCAGACATTTTGCAATTATTTAACGTAGAAGGTATGCATTCTTATGAATTCAAAATATTATTTTTATTAGGAAACGTGGACAAAGGTCAAGATTACATTTAAAAGATACACAAAAGAATTTTGTACATTCTTGATGAATGTAGGACTAATGCTTAATAAATTAGTCAAGAACGTACATACTTCTTCTATTAATTATTTTTATTAGTATGAATTTGAAATAAAATCAATTACAATTGGTCAGTTCTTTACTCAAAAATAATTAAAACTCTAAATATTAAATAAATAATTTCACTGAAAATTAACGTAAAACAAACAACGATCAAAACAATTGAAAAACAAAAAAAATTGAAATAAAATAACTGGTAACAAAACAAATGGAAAGCAAAACAAATGTGGGAAATCATAAAAAATATAAAAAACAATAACCGATTTGCTTTATTGTAAATGAGAAATACCTACAATTTGATATTAATGAGATTCAAATTTCTCTCCACAGCTGGTACTATAGAAAACCACATTATTGTTTCCACTGTAATGTGTTGGTTATGCAAATTGCACCAATAAAAAGATGAAACCGAAATATCTGCTTTACAAGAATTGATTAGACAACACTCAAGCAGAGACTACGTTCAAGGTTGGCCAATCACTTGCTTATTACCTGAAAGGTTAAGTCAGTGAATTACTGTATGCTATGGCACAGTTTTGTATCTCCAGGCTCCTCAGCTTATATTCCTTTCTAATGATCTCTGCTCTGTCTGAGCAGCTGACTGCTGCAGCAAAAGAGAGAGTAAAATGTTAATAATAATGATAGAGCCCAACCTAAGTTATTCCAACATTTGATCAGTTATTACCACATTCTGCAGAGTATGACAATACGCTATTTGCCATCGGTCCTCTACCAGCTCTTAGTTTTTTCGCTTCCTTTCGACACCAATCAGACTTTAATTACGTTTAAAGGCCCAAAAAACTATTTCCTACTGTTTTGGGAGAATGTTACTTAACTATCAAAGTGTTATAATGGACTTAGTTTTTAGTCTTCATCGGTTTATTCGGCTCGCTCACTTTACCAGATGCAATAGTTTCGCATTGCCAAAATTTTTTTGAATTTCGAAGTGCATTAAAGATATGTTGTTGACCAAGAGTACGTTCACAGCAGTTAAACAACTTTTCCCTTCTCAAGGTAATGAAAGGAAATTAGTATTCTGTTACAAAGAATTTTGAAATTATAGTTTTGCTTAATAACGATTAAAACAAAATATTATTGATTAAACACTTTTTCTTTGAAATTCTATGTGATAATACTTATGTTTTCTATAATCCAGTGTTAAGTCAGTGTTAATGAATTTAAATGGGTAAAAAACACATAGTTTATGCTTGTTGGTATTTAATTTCACAATAGTTAAGTGCCAAAAAAGCAGAAACTGTTTTTTACCACATATATTTCTGGACATCCATATTTCTTAATATATTTAATATTCGTTTCTATTTAATAATAATAATAATAATAATATACTTCATTATTACTTTAATAATTTAATAAATGAAAATTAACCATTACTGCAGGTGCAGAACATAGCCGTAAACTCAGCCAACAATTCTCAATCAACGGAACGGAATCTCGGGACAGACCCCACACCCTCGTTGAATATGCAATCGATCACTTTAGAGCCCCCTTAAAGCGCACAATGTCGAAAGCTTTAACCCTAACATCTGCCAGAAGAAGCGTTGACGATCTCTGGCGACACTCAAGAGACCCAATCAAGCAACCCCTCCTCAAAAAGTTGTTAACAAAGGAAGAACTAGCGGACGAGGCATGTTTTGCTTTCAGCGCCATTTTAAAATATATGGGTGACCTACCCTCGAAGCGACCCCGCCTTGGCAATGAATACACTGACCACATTTTCGATGGGCCTTTAAAGCACGAAATTCTCCGAGACGAAATCTATTGCCAAGTTATGAAACAACTCACGGATAATCGAAACAGGCTTTCCGAAGAACGCGGATGGGAGCTCATGTGGCTCGCCACCGGGCTTTTCACGTGCTCTCAAAGTTTACTGAAAGAACTGACTCTCTTTTTAAGGACGAGGCGACATCCGATTTCACAAGACTCACTTCAAAGGTTACAGAAAACCCTCAGAAACGGCCAGAGGAAGTATCCGCCCCACCAAGTTGAAGTAGAGGCGATTCAACACAAAACTACCCAAATCTTCCATAAGGTATACTTTCCAGACGATACCGATGAAGCTTTCGAAGTAGATTCCAGCACTAGAGCTAAAGATTTCTGCCAAAATATCAGTCAAAGGTTAAGCCTAAGGTCAAGCGAAGGCTTCAGCTTGTTTGTGAAAATTGCCGACAAAGTCATTTCTGTACCAGAAGGCGATTTCTTCTTTGATTTCGTGAGGCATTTAACTGATTGGATAAGAAAGGCTCGACCAACGAGAGATGGAGTAACACCACAATTTTCTTACCAAGTGTTCTTTATGAAGAAGTTATGGACAAATACAGTTCCCGGAAAAGATCGGAATGCAGATTTAATCTTCCATTTCCATCAAGAGTTGCCTAAGTTGGTCAGGGGGTACCATAAATGCACTAAGGAAGAAGCTGCGAAGTTGGCTGCCTTGGTCTACAGAGTTAGGTTTGGAGAAAGTAAACAAGAATTGCAAGCTATTCCGTAAGTACTACAGAACTGCTCTAAAATTAAATAAAACCTTGTAAAATTGATTTAAATAGACAATTATTTTATTCCGTCATTTTCTTCCAGGCAAATGTTAAGAGAATTAATCCCATCAGATTTGGTGAAAATTCAAAGTGCCAACGACTGGAAACGAAGCATAGTTGCTTCGTATAATCAAGACGCTGGAATGAGTCCAGAAGATGCAAAAATAACATTTTTGAAAATCGTATACAGGTGGCCCACTTTTGGTTCTGCGTTTTTCGAGGTGAAACAAACAACAGATCCGAATTATCCTGAAATGCTGCTCATTGCCATTAATAAGCATGGTGTTAGTCTGATTCATCCTCAAACCAAGGTATGTATTAGAGCTCGTTAATATTTTGTATATTAGAAATCTTATTAATAATGCTGTGGCAGGAAGTCAAAAGGTCATAAGTCTCTTTTTGCAACTTTTCAGGAAAAAACAAAAAACATTTTTTTTAAATTTCAGGCCAAACTTGACAAAAGAGTGATTGATAACCAATTAATTTTAAATACTAATAAAAAGTGAACATAGTTCTGGCTTTATAATTGAGCTTTTGCTAATGGCATTTCAAAAATTAACGAATTTTCAAAAATCATAAAGGTCTTACTATCATAATTTGATTAACATATTTCCGGAAAAAGGAAATAACTTTACATATTCTTTAGAATGGTGAATCTGTGATACTGATAAATGGGCATAAATGTATAGATTCCTTTCTATTGGAATATTCGCCAGCACATTAAAATGTGTATTGAGACATAATTAGAGTTATTTCGCCTTATTATTTTTAATATTGTAGGTATGTACAGGTACAAAGACTTTCGCGGCTGCAATAAATTTTAATAATAATTAAATCCGAAAAAAATCTGCCTTTTATTTTCTTTTTTTCAATTAAATTTGTTATTGCCCTTATTATATTATTAAATTTAAAATGATTGCTATATGTTTAGTGGGTATTAATGAAATTGAAAAGACAAAGGAATTATTAAAACAAATTATAAATTCTTATTTTAAAGCTACATAAAACAAAATAGCATTACATTCTTATAACCATATGTGAAACAAAAAATTTATTAGCATCGCCCTGCGGTTGACAAAGGCCCGCCCACATACGTGATTTGAGTTCCGACGTAAAGCAATAACTAGACATACACATTCCGATAATTGCCTATATTTGAGGTGACAAAAAGAAAAAAGTTGAATTATGCTCTTTTGTGAAGCGTAAAAATCACAAGTATATTTTGAAAAGTCGACTAATTCTATTTTGCTAGTTTAAAAGATACACTTCTTTTGAAGATAAATTGAATTATACGGTTTTGTCATAAAATTTTAGTAAAATAACGAGAAATAAATGGACATACTTCCTTTTGGTTTTAAAATATGTCAACTATGCCCTTTTGTCACTGAAAATCTTGCTTATTTACAGGAATTAAATTATAATCTTTTCCTCGATGATAAAGTTCGATATTTTGAATAAGATGGTGCTATTATCTCATTTTAACCAAAAATCGAGTTATGCCCTTTTGACTTCCTGCCACAGAATTGTTCTTAATATTGATGTCATTATTTTTAATAGCAATATTATTACTATAATTGGTAAAATCTTGAAAGTAAATCCGCTCGAAAAAAGTGGTTAATATTATTATTTTAACACAAGAAATTGCATAACATAACTTTTTTAATTTCTTACGAAAGGATTTAGTTAGTGTTTTTTATAGTTTAAATCAATTATGATTTTAATATTCTTACATATTCTTAATATATATTTCTAAATTTAACTTTAACATTATCTACTTCTTATAGCACTTGCATAAGAAAGTAATGCCCAATTTAAGTAGAGAATTAGTTTCACAATATACATATGTAAGAACATATGTTTATAATTTTAATGATTCAACCTCAATATAAAAATTACTTTCATTCATCCCTCAAACTCTGCATTGTAAATAAAGAGGCATTTAAAATACATACATATTTATGTATAATCACTAAATTTATTAGTACTATCTTTAAAAAATTTCTTCAAATGCATACAACCTTTTCATGGCGACTAAAAGCACATCAAATACGTAGTTACACTCTAAAAAAATTAATACTTTTAATTCAAATTTGGTTTAACAATCGACGGAAGTTATAATTAAAGTAATGCAGATGTACGTAAATGGATTACACAAAGGCAGGCACTGAATTTAAATCAATCCGTGAGAAAAATCCTATTCATTGTCAGATCTTACAACTTTGAAAACAAAAGATATTTAATAATACAAAACCACGTACTTTTATATTATTTACAATTTAATAATATTGTTTCAATTTTTTAATTTCTAAATTATTAACTACCACCCAATTTCCAGGAAATTTTGGTAACCCACCCGTTCACGAGAATCTCGAATTGGTCTTCCGGCAACACGTACTTCCACATGACCATAGGAAACCTGGTGCGGGGATCCAAACTGCTGTGCGAAACGTCTTTAGGTTACAAAATGGACGATTTACTCACCTCGTACATTTCCCTGATGCTCACGAACATGAATAAGCAGCGCAGCTTGCGTATTAAATGAAGGATCGTCAATTACGTCCTTTGTTTTTTCTTATGTATTATATTGTTTGTTATTAACTTATTGCTTAGACGGTAAGAAAATAAAGAAACAGAGAGAAAAAGAAAGTCCTGGATTTCATCTATTTTTTTATCGATATGTTGCGAACAATTAAATAATTGTACCCATTATTATAGAGATTATAGATTTGATATTTTATTACTATATACATACCTACACATTAAAATAAATTATAATAAATAGAGTTTATTTAAAATACAGAAGTTATATACAAACTATTTATTATAAATATATGAAATAATATATTATGTACTATTATACTCTGCTGTCCGTCCGGTTGATTTAATAATTATTATTATTATTGCATACATGCATATACATGATGTTACAAACAATAATGATGATAATGAAAATAAAAACTTTATTATTATTTTTAGAAGCGATTGTTTATTCTTCTGCGCACCTAAATCCTATTTAAAAGAGATGTGTTCCCACACTTGTTGTTTTTCTTATTATTATTACAATTTAATGAAGGCATTCTTGTGTGTTTGAAATTAGCTAATTTCTGTACTATGGGAAACAGGTCTTATTAATATACAGAAGGGGGAGCCCAGGCAGTGATCATTAAAACAGCAGCCTCATTGTCTCTTGAAATTCCCACAATTCCGTGGAAGTATGAATAACAAGCGGAGATTTCGATCTTAATTTGCCACCGTGAGAAACAAATCAAACACGTGGGAAAAAAGACCACAACTTCCTATTACATGCTACATACTGATTTACTTACTTTTTTGCCTGCTAGATTTGTTTTAAAGTTTCCCTTGCAAGAAAAATATTGCCGCCTACAATTTTTGAAACGGAAGTATAGAAGATTTACACAATTACAGTGCAATTTTCAACACAAACGCATTAAAATTGCACAATTTTGCGTATACAATTTGAGACAATAAAATTTATATTTAGGCGAAACAATGAAACAAAATGACTTGTTCCTTTCGTGTTTGCAAAACGCTAGAAATAATTACAAATGTATTACTAAAATTTGTTTTTATTCTACATACTTTTTTTACAGTAAATGAAAATGAAAATTTATAAAAATTCTCTAGCTAAATAAAATATGTACACAAAATGAGGAGCTTTGCCCCTACGTTCTACGTATATACTGTCCGATTTACAATAATACATAATTTGTTGACTACTCTACAAAGTTTTAATTTCTACCTTAAAACTGAAGGTTACGAATTGAAATAAACTTTGGTTCACTAGGAAATCACGTAAACGCAGACTACTTAGACGCCACTTAACTGTCCCAATAACCTATAACCTTAAAATTGATGTTAAAAAATCAAGTTGATGTTAAAAAATCAAATTGATGTTAAAAAATCAAATTGATGTTAAAAAATCAAATTGATGTTAAAAAATCAAATTGATGTTAAAAAATCAAATTGATATTAAAAAATCGAATCGATGCTAAAATACTACTTTGATGTTTCATAAAGTGATTATTGAATACACAGTGAACAGAATCAGTTTTAATAAATATACCAATTTAATTCGTATAAAAATAGAAACAAAAATATAAAAATACAGCAAAAGATCACAATTATTATATATGCCTACTTATATATTCAAATTTGAATATAATTAATAAATAAAAATAATAAATGCATTGGTATGTACTAGTGGGTACATAGACATATTAATCCAAATTAAAATATATATATTTTTCTTATATAATAAAAAAATATAAATACAAATTGCTTTATCACGGTATTGTTGTCATTAGGCAAAATACTTTTTTAAACTCTTTTTATTTTGAAAGCTTCTATACGTTCAGATCGTTTACTCGTAAATCTCACTTTGGATGTATTCAAGGAACCATCGAGACAAGTGTCGCATCTGTTGAAAATAATATTTTATAATTTGATACTTTTTACTTTTTTTTTTTAATCACAAGTCTGGATGTATCTGTTTAATTTTATATGTATATAACTTAATTATAGTAATAATTTATTAAGCATTGAGCAAATTAATGCATCCCCGTATTGGAATTCCATGAAGTTTCCGACATAGAAGCCTGTGCGGAAGACCGTGGGCCATTTCTCAAGATGTCGTCCGCCGGCGGACAAACAGGCCGAGGCCCCGGTTCTGGGGTATACGTGAAAGTCAGTCCAGTCGCATAAATAATTCCGTCGTTTCGAACTAAAGACACTGGGACTTGAGTGGGCTGGCGAACCCACAACCACTCGCCACGGAATTGTGAAATATCCGGAACGACACACAGCATTGATTCCTGACACCTGTACATGGTCTCGGCTTCAACGTCTCCAAACCAGACCTGTAAAGACGGTGAAAAGTTGTCTCCGGTTAATTCCAGCATCGCTACATCTCCACCCCCGTTTAAATGGAGGCTGTGGACTAAGGGTACGGGGGTTACGGGTGATCGCACCGGGCCCATACCCTCGTAGAATTGGTATTCTGCTTTATCTGTCGAAATGATCGTCCAACACGCACCATCGTTAATCATTTCCTTGTTGGGCTCTTTGGGGCAGGGGGTGGCTTGGAATTGGATGATACGTTCTTGAGAGAGGCAAAGGTACATACGATCCGTGTCTTTCATGTAAAATGCGCATTTATGGAGCTGGGACACGGGATCGTCCGCCTCTAAAAGAGCTTGCTGTTTGTCCACCTGAAATAGCAAGTTTTGTTGTGTTAAACCTAAGCTATAAATTCTATTACTTACCGTTTTTCATAGTTATTGTGTTCATCAATATTAAGTGATTACATTAATTTACTTTGCATTTTGATATTTTAAAACTGTTAAAAATTTTTTATATAATAAGTCAAAGAATCTTATCCTCAAAATTTTCTTTAAATAAAAAAAGACAATAGAATGAAAATAATATTACATAATTACTACGTGTTTCATAAGTATAAAAAGAAATTTGAGAAACTGAAATTACGATTAGAACTAAAAATAGAATTACAGTCAATATAGATATGTTATGAAATGCAGAATATACATATTAACGATTATAATTATTAATTTTTGTTTAAATTTTATGATTGTAGATTTTATGAGCATCACATTATTTTACATAATTTTTTGTATGTAATATTTGGCTAGCCTAATGTTCTGACTTACCTTCCGAATAATGAGCCGGGGTAATGCCATCCCCGTCACAGAGCAGACTAGCTTGACAGTAGACCCATAGTGAATGTACCCATCCCTAACTTGGAACTCCTCACTTTCCGATTCGTTGTCGTCCAATAAGTGTATCGTAAAGGCCCCCCATTGCGTGGAACTCGCGTGAAAATGTCCATTCTCCACATGCAAGTACCTCGTGGAAACAGTCTGTGACCTGAGTCTATTGAAAAGCGCCACTTTGGTGCCACTAGCTATACACAAATCCGCATTTTTCAAACTTTGCTTCTTTTTCGAGGGCTTCGAGATTACTTTGATCCGCTTGCTGTGGAACACCCCGATGTCGTGGCCGGACCCATAGAACATTTTCACAGAGAGCATGAAGTGCTTACGTTTGTCCGAATCGGAAATGTACAGGGTTTTGGCGGCGCAATATTGTTTGCCATTGTTCAAGTCGAGCTGCTGCATGTCCTGGTCGGAATTTCCGATCCCGATGAAGGCGCACAACTGAGATGCTTGTTCGGATTCGCCTTCACGAAGCATTTGTTCCTGGCGCATCCGCCAACCGTCCCCGAAGAGGTATATGCAAGGCGGGGGGCAGAAGAATCGTTTTTCGTTGCCATATGATTTCTGGGCTACTTTGGCGTGGAGAATGACAATTACCATGTCGGAACGTTCCCTCAGGTACCTTTCCATAGCCTCCCGGGTTAACCTGCGGTCTTCCCCTCGGTACCCCCCGGGGACCACAGCCCCGGAAAATCTTCCGTACATAGCCCCGTGTTGCGGTGGGGGTGTTGGAGGGCTTTGAGCGTGAGGGATTCCAGATATTCCATATTGATGAGGCATTATTATACTCTTCGTCAGCCCACTCTTTATTAAGTTAATAACTTCAGCAATTTATAATTAATCAGTAACCTTATTATTGGTGAACCAGTTTAGCTGTGGTGAACCAATTTTGCTGTGGTGAACCAATTTTGCTGTGGTGAAACAATTTTGCTGTGGTGAACCAATTTAGCTGTGGTGAACCAATTTGGCTGAGGTGTACATTAGTTAGCCTAAAGGTAGCGCTTTAAGCTTGGGGCGAGTGCGGCATTTTGGGGTGTCAGGG
>JAWQRP010001904.1:0-17243 GCA_033557875.1 Quadriops clusia | reverse complement strand
ACATATCAGTTTTAAATCACACACCACAATCCAATTATTTATTTTAAAAAAAGCAAAAACACTAATTACAAACAAATGATAACTTTCAATGAAAGATTATTTAAGTTTTGCACGAAAGAAATATTTTGTTAAATCAAATTATAATTTTGTATTTTAATGCACGTCATTTTGTTGGGAATTTAAAATATTTCTTTCGAACAATGAAATTGAAAAATTAAATTTAACATACTTTCAATGAAAGATAATATTTGTTTGAAGTTAAATAAATATTTCTTTAATTCAAACCAATTTTAAAATGTGTAAATATTTTATTCTATTGGGAGATATAAATATTTTTTTGAATCAATGGATTATTCCAAAGATATTATTTATTATAATGAAAGATACATTTCATTGCCACTATTCTACCAATTCGTTTCTTTGAATGAATGCATATTTTCTTTAATACAAAAAATCCTTTTTCTCAGTGTATATATATATATATATATATTATTATAATAATTGTTCTAGATCAACTAATTTTTGGCAAATTTCTAAATTTACGAATTCAGATAATAATTTAAAACAAAAACTAAGTGACATAAAGGAAGGCATATCAAAGCTGAGCAATGTCGAAGAAATAGAAAATTGTACAGACTTAAACATTTTCCTAATTACTGCTAAAAGCATAAGAAAGAATTCTTCATTCATGTTTTTGGATATTAATGTTTTTAGACATAAGTACGAAATGGGTCGAGTTATCAAAATCTATGAGGCTAATTTTATTGCGAATTTAATGAGTACATATCCTCTAAAAAAATAATTTAATTGCATATAACCAGTGAGTATAGGACCATGACCATGACTGATATAACGTAATCTGAGCTTTAGAGTTAAAATGCAGCACCAAGAGAGCATTTACAAGCTAAAGACTAATGGAGCAAATTAACACTTTAACCTGTCTCCCAAGTGCATACACACGTGTTCAACGAGCGAACAAGCGCTAACGAGTGCGCCGAAGAAGGCCTTCCTCGAAAAGTGGGTCTAACGTTTATTTGCAAGAGTTATAAGCGCTTCTTTTTCGGTCGCTCTTTCGACACAGTATCTTCAGGGCCATCGGACGCGAAACTGTTAATTATTGAAAGGTTCGATTGTTTGCAGAGGCCTCAATATTGAGTCGGTGCCGCAAAAGCCGCAGCTTTGTTTGCCAAGCCCGATTGGGTGCCTTTGATGGAGCGCTCCAGACAAAAATATTAATACCGCCAGCGTGACACCAATGAGTGGATTATAATAAAATAATGATGTGTTAATGCTTGCTGGGCCTCGTAATTGCGGTGGGGCCTCACCCACGGCAGCAGAACTGATATTGACGTTGATCAATTCGGATGTTGCGTTTCCAGCAGGGACCATAAGGTGTATCATTACGCGGTGCAACTGTTGAATAGGTGCTTATTATCATTATCATTACTAGTATTAATATTTTTACTATTATTATTTTTACTATTATTATTCTTACTATTATTATTCTTACTATTATTATTATTACTATTATTATTCTTACTATTATTTTTGTTGCTATTATTATTTTTATTATTATTATTTTTACTATTATTATTTTTGCTATTATTATTTTTACTATTATTATTCGTCGATTGTTAGCTGATGGTAGTCAAGGTAAAGACGTTTGTCAAAACGGAGAAGCAATTTAGTACTCACTCGTTCTAATAGCTACAATCCAATCAGTCCTATCTTGATCCTTATGCGCTAGGAGGTACAGGGAATAGTCCTGGCCGCCCTCCTGGTACCCCACTTGAAAGGGGAACGACGGCAGTTGCAGACTGTTTTCGTCTAAATTGTTGGGGGGTAAAGCTAACTCCACCGAATGGACGTTTTCCAAGTCCACGCGGCCTTTTTCCTTTCTTCTCTGGAAAATACAGAATTCTTTAGCGAATATAATATTAATAAATTAATAACTGTATAAACGTAGCATATCATTTGGACAAAAGTAGTGACGAAAACAAATATCAATAAGTAAATATCCACAAATAAATTTACACAATAAAAATGAATTATTAAAAAGAAACATAAACATAACTAAAAAATATCAACCAATCCACAGAACTGATTACAAATCAAGGAGAATACTAACAAATCAAGAAGAACAGTAACAAATTATCAACAGTAACAAATCATCAACAATAACAAATCATCAAGAATACCAAATCATCAAGAATACCAAATCATCAAGAATAACAAATCATCAAGAATAACAAATCATCATGAATAACAAATCATCAAGAATAACAAATCATCAAGAATAACAAATCATCAAGAATAACAAACAAATGTATAAAAATAACAAACAGATAAGGATGAAGAATATACAAATAGAAATGACTCTAAATAACGGCGGGTAGTAAAATGCACAATCAAAAATAACAAGTTGATTAAAATGAGCGTAAGTGTGATTAAGCCCAGGATCCCCCAGGTCATTTCGCGCTACTAAAAAATAATTGTATGTACCCCCGATAATAAAAGAGTCCCCAAAACAAGGTTTGCATGTACAACACTCCGATCCTGCATAGATCATGAGAACAAATAACAAGAACAAAAAGAGGAACAAAAGTGCTAATGGGACATGCAGGGTTTGTTCTAAAGGTTTTCCTGGTTAACCTACCTCCGGTGGTTGCAGATAGGTCACCCAGTTTTCCTCGTAAATCGGGAGAGGAACAGATGTTCAGCTTTGATGACACCACAATGGTCGCACGGCGCCCTATTGACAGGCAAGACGTCGCGGCGCATGAACTGGGGCGTCCCGCCCTGCTCGCCGTGCGCACCCTCGGGCCATCAGGGCAGTATTCGGAGAACTCCGCCGCCGAAGGTTTAAAGCCCTCTCTTGCGAACGGCTGTTGCATTTGCAACTTGCGCTTGCTTCCATTCATGAGGAAGAAGGGGTGAGTGTGAAGTTGGGGCGCTAGAAGAGCATTCATGCTTGCTGCACAGTGACCTCCGAAAGAATTGCTAGATGGCCATATCAAGGCCTAGTCATATCCAACGACGTCATATCCTATATAGGGGAGCTCTGTGCGTTTGTATCTTTTTATTTCATGACACTCTGGCCAATGGATTTCTATAGAAAGTTTTTGATAATCTTTTTGGATCAGAATTCTTTACACTATTATTAGTATTGTTGAAATTAATAAATAAATTATGAAAATTCTAAGTTCAATGAATACTTTTTCCCACAATTCAAGATCTATGATTGGTAGCAAAGATAATGTAGTATAAGGTATATTTATAAAGATAATGTAGTATAAGGTACATTTATTCTCTTTGTTGGTAGGCCACGGAAAGAGCGCATTTATCACAATGCGCAAATATTTAATAGGTTTGATATCTTAGATTATTTTATATGGTTAATTGTAAACCAAAGGGATATTACATTTTTAATTAGCAATATTTAATAACTTTATTTGAAAAGCGAATCGTAAATTTCACACTTATAGAAAAGTTTATGATGTAAAGAAATTGTGAATGCCACATGAATGTCTGGTTGCCTAATTCTGTAGATTTTATTTCTTATCTGACCGTTACATATGCTTATCAAAAACGTTGCAGAAACTCATTGGACGAAAAATGTTAGGTCTTTCCGGCCCCAGAGTACAATTTTCAAATAACATGATTTTATTGTAATAATAATATTGATATTAATAGTATTATTAATGCTGATATTAATCAAAATGAAATTTATATATTTACTAAATCGGTACAAGCGCGCAAAAATAAGAGGGCATAATCCAATAATAAATGTAACTATACACGCATCCTCATTTATATTCATAAAGGGGGATGACTTAGACAGCTTGATTAAACACAACCCTTGAAACACGGAGGGTGAAGGCGTGAAAACTTTTGTTCGGCAGTATTGAATAGATGATGAATATTAATGAATATTCAAATAAAGGGTTCGTCGCTTTGCTAACAATGTTTTTTTTTCAGGCAAGGCGCACTTGATCCACAGACTTGATCTGAAGGCGCATATCTCCTATAGCTCACAACCTGGCCCACAACCTGCGACAGTCCAGCTCACAACCAGATTTACAGGACTTTTCCTCGTTGTAAACATTTGAAAACTTTCCTGCGAAACAAACAACAAAGGACCCGTCCAACGCCCCCTTTTCAACCCCACTTCGAACAAATGAACAAACTTTTTCCTTTAGCTTAAGGAATAGGAGATTCAAAGCGCCCAAAATAAAAGATAATGCAACTTACATCCTCCGACTGCATGTCATAATAGATAAGGAACCGTTTCTTGAGGACGAACCACCTCTCCCTGAAGTTCACGAGGGTGTAGATCTTCTTGTTCTGCGACCTCTTCGTCATCCAGCCTTCTTTGACCACCTCATCCCTAAATAAGGCCATCGCATTTTCCACGGCACCCGCGATCCGAACGGACGAGCCCGCAGCTCGTTTTAGGTTAGGTTTTGCACTAGGCGTATACGTCACGGTATAATCTTTTTCCTTTTTTCGACACGTGAAGGTCACTGGACAACAAATTTATCAAAACTCTGATAGTGAACTGAGCGCGAGCGAATCTCGCTCTGGAAAACACCGTGCGGTCCCTCCGCCGAGGAAATTCCATCGAACTCTTTATTATTCATTTTGTGCAACTTAAAAATAGATGCGCACCATCGAGGGGGCATTTCGACGGTTTATTTAGAATGCATCCGCTCCAGGCCCTGAAATACCCCAATCGATGGCTTTTCTGCGAATGTTTGCTCTAATAAAACTACCATTAAACAACAAAACTTTCAACGAACGGAAATAAACATGCTTGTAAGCTTCAGGCTTCGCAAAAGTTCAAAAGAACGCGCGTAAACATGTAGAACTATTGTATTTATAAGCACGTATTTATAACGTAAAATATAAAACAAATGGGCTTTAACTACATCTTCAACTGATATTATTGAATACATTTTACACAATGTATTACTATTTATTAATATTTATTGCTAATCAGTATACGAGTTATATAAACTCATATATTTACTGATAATATATAATAATAAAAACTTGTCATGCCCAAATAACTTTTATATCGTGAGCATAGGCAACCCAAATTACTAATATTTATTTATCTACCTACTGCATACGTTTTATAAAAAGTTTTTGTAAATAGAAGTTAATAATAACAATTTTAGATAAATGTTTTAAACATTACTGCATTTACAACTAAAAGCATCTCATTTTGTCTACCGAACATCCAAAGTTATTTCTTTTCTAACTCCTATAGTCACTGCGTTGGTATACATGCTTTAATTGCCACATGTACAAATCCACATTTATAGCCATATCGTCGTTGGCCATATCAATGACGTCTATATATCCTCTCAATGACATTCCTCACGTGCTGTCAGCCGCATTTTCTGACAGTTTACATAACCTTACTTGCCTTTTCAAGTGCCGTGAGGTATATTCAAACCGATTTGTATTATCAGCATTTTTTTCTTATTTTAGATGAAAAAACCCTTGTAGTACATTAAAAAGCACGGAATCATGGAGAAGGTCTCTGCTTTCTACGCCTACCAGCTACAAAAGCGAAAAGAAAAGAAAAATAAACTGTCTAAAGCGTCCAAACAGACAGGAAAAATCTGCAAAAACAAAGGTAACAAAAAGGCCAACAAGCAACTGTTTGCTAAAAATGTGGCGGATCTGCTAACTTTGGCGAACAGCAATTCTGAGGAAGATGTAAGGAGCCATTTTATATTAAGCATACAATTCATCCTAATCAGTACCACAACTGACCATTTTCTAGTTATTATACGCATATTACATTCCTGTTAAATATTTTACTTTACAATAAAAGCACGCGAATTTATTTTATTTTTTTACGACGGGCACAAAACCTGATCGAGCGCATAAGGTGTGAGACGACGAGCGAGCGAACGTATCATTTCTATAATTTTTAAAAAACAATATTATAGAAGCTACTGATTAAGATAATATATTTATTACCTGTGGTAATAATTTGGAAAGTTTAGCCGAAAGTTTTTTTATTATCCGTTCTAATGAACTTACAATGAAAATGATGATGAACGAATAATAAAAATATTACTTATCATTCGTTTGTATAATATTGATTTTCAAATAATAGGCATAAAACTTTGCTCGCTTCGCTTGCTTAATGCCTTGCGCTTTTGGCGCTTGTTATTGATACACTCACTTGAAGCTTTTAACATTCAACCATATATTATGCAAGATCTAAGATAATAGCAATTACTCCAAAATAGTTGCAACATTTCCTTATTATTTTACATTTCAAATATACGTTCAGATTTTTGCAAATAGTCGAGTTAAGTAATTTCTCTCGATATGCATATCAAATGTTTTATAAATCTAAGTGTGCGATAGTCAAACTTTGTTGACACTCGTAGCGCTTTTGTTTTACGCTTCTGTTGAAAACGTTGAATTTAGACAGATATAGTTATTTACCCGCTGTAGCCTATTCTAAACCTAAAAATGTCAAAGAAACAGTCAAATGTGACAAGAAAGAGAGGAGAATTTACTAATTATGAACGGACGCAAATCTTACAAAATTTGAAGAACGAAGTAAGCGAGCTCGAAATCCCAATAATTTAAAAACAAAATTATTAAACGTCTAAATATCTTGGAAAATATTGTTATTACACATTCTTTTGATTAGGAAATGTATTGTTATGCATAAAACTTACTAGTTTAGAATTTAAGCTTTAAAACTGTGTGCTACAGAAAAATAAAAACTTTAGTCTGCTCGCAGCAAGCTGTAACAAATGAAACAAAAGTACATATTCCAACATCGATATATCCTTCAGAACCAAATAGCTTAACTATATCACAGACAATCTGTGCGTATATTCATTTATTGAATCAACACTTACTATATTTATTGATAATTGCAAATATTGCTTACCCTACTACAAATATTTCTTCCCACGTCCTGATCCATTTGAAATTGATAGGCTAGATTAACTTTATTCCAACTAAAATAGGAAAAAAAATATATTTTTCACGTGGACATTAATAAATTCACCTAATTTAAATAATTGCAATCATTTTTACATATATCGTAGAATCCTAAATACATCAAATAATTTAAAAGCCTAGGGTCTAAATATTTTTATTAAAAAAAAAAAATATAAACTTATAAGTACAACTAAATTTTGCCTTAATATTCCAGTCTGATGGCTCCGAACCACCATTGCTTGTGGAGATTACGGAAAACAAACGTGCCGCCAAAGAAATGGAAACCAATAAAATGTCAGCTGTAACTCTTAGTAATGGCAAACGATGTAGAACAAGTGAAGATGAAAGTTCAAGTGAGAGAAATAAAAAGAGTGGTAACTTAAATGCTAAGAACAACAGCGAAAGTAAAAACAGCATCAGCAAAAATAAAAACAATAACAGCGAAAATAAAAAGAGCACCGCCGAAAACAAAAAGAATGCCAGGGAAAATAAAAAGACTACCAATGAAAATAAAATGAATACCAATGAAAACAAAAAGAATACCAACGAAAATAAAAAGAATACGAGAGAAAATAAAAACAATACCAACGAAAATAAATTCAATACCAGGGAAAATAAAAAGAATACCAATGAAAATAAAAAGAGTACTGGTGAAAACAAACAGAATAACAGTGTCGACAAAATGAATAGCAGTGAAAATAAAAGGAACAACAGCTCGAATAAAAAGAATAACAGCATAAATAAAACTAATGATAGTCTGTATAAAAAGGATAAAGCCATAGATTCTAAGGAAGATCATAGTGCTAAGAAAAAAAATAGTACTAAGAAAGGAAAAAACCAGCTGTTCCAAGCACGAAGGGAAAGCTGGCAAATAAGTATAAACTTTGAGAACAAAGATAACTTTGAGAACAACGATAACTTTGATGAAACACCTAAGGAATGGATTGGTAAATCTTTAATTTAGTTTTCAAATTTGTTTCCGTATTAATTTGTACTCCCTCTGTCCGAATATAAGAGTCCCATTTTATACACAAATTTGTATTAAAATGGGACTCTTATATTCGGACAGAGGGAGTACTATTTATTAAATTACTAATAACTAAAAATTTATCAATAAATCAAGTAAAACATAGTAGCTCTAAATAGAACATAAAAACGCAATCTTAATTTCCAGAAACAAACAATAGTAACCACATGTCCAGCAAACAGATTTTGAAATGGTTGATCGACCCTATCCCACTCTCCTTCTTCTTCGAATCTCTTTGGGAAGTGGAACCTGTACATATCTCGAGGAACGTCCCGAAGTACTTCGAAGCAATTTTCCCACTCAATTTCGTGGATAAAATGATTCGAAACAACACCTTACTGTACAGCAAACATCTTGATGTAGTTTCATATGAAAACAATGTCCGGGAAACCTTAAATCCGCACGAAGGACGTGCTACCCCTGGTGTAGTTTGGGACTACTATTCCAACGGATGCAGTGTCCGGATTAAAAACCCCCAAACCTACTGCCCACGCTTGCAGGTGGCGCTCACGGAATTGCAAGAGTTATTTGGATCGTACGTCGGGGTGAATTTATATTTGACCCCTCCGGGTAGCCAAGGGTTTGCTCCCCACTGGGACGATATTGAAGCCTTCGTTGTCCAACTAGAAGGGAGGAAGCACTGGAGTTTGTACAAACCGAAAGAGAAGAAAGACAACCTTTCGAGGTACTCAAGCCCAAATCTGCAAACGACTGAAATAGGGGAACATTTCTTGGATGTTACGCTTCAAGTAGGCGATACTCTTTATTTCCCCAGGGGAATGGTGCACCAAGCGAAAACGGACAAAGAATCGCATTCGTTACATTTAACTATTTCCGTCTATCAGAGGACATCTTACGCGGATTTGCTGGAACAAGTGTTGCCGCTAGCTTTAAAAGAAGCTGCAGAAGAGGATAAGGAGTTCCGGGAGGGACTCCCTTTGAATTATTTGCAACACCTGGGCGAAGTTAATAGTGGAAAAGAAGATGAGATTCGAAGGCTTGTGATGAAGAAGGTTGAGAAATTAGTAGGAAAGTTGTTTAGCAATAGTAGAGCAAAAGCTGTTGATGCGGGCGCAGATACTTTGGGAAAACGTCTGATGCAAGAGTCTCTTCCGCATCTTCCCAGCGAAGAGGAAAAAATGGAATCGTGCGAAGGTGCTGGAGACCTTATGGAGAATGGGGATATAATAGATAGGGTGGAATTCGACTTAGATACGGAAATACGTTTGATAAGGTACTATTGCGTGCGATTAGTGAAAGAAGGAGACGAGACGATGTTGTACTACACATCTCAAAACGGCTTGGAGTATAGCGAAGAAAACGGGAAGAATTTCAGCTTGGAGGAAAAGCAAGTCCCGGCTATAAAAATGTTGATTAACAAGTATCCGAGCTATGTGAAAATTGAGGACTTGCCGGGCGATCAAGCGATGCTTATGGACCTCATCCGGGATTTGTGGGAGTCTGGAATACTTTTAGCGAAACATTTCGGTTACGATGAAGCTAGAGATGAGTTAATGGAGAGCACATATTTTTAAACAATTGCTTTTGATACAGTGGGCAAGTTGGATTTACAGTCATTTTTTTAAGTGTTGAACTTTAGTTTTTTATATGTATTTGAAATATTACCAGTTTATTGTTAATTAAATAAGTATTAATTGTTGTTTCAAGTAAAAATGAAATAAATATATTGCTGCATTTGACAATTCATTTCTTTTCTAAAGAGAAAAATAACTTGTATTTCTAACAAATTATTTGATAGAATATATTATTTGATAGAAAAAAATATTTAAATTATTCATAATATGCTTTTTATCAAATTTTTGATTACTTGTTTTTTTTTTGTTTGTAAAAGTGGCAATTGATAGCAAGCGGATACTTTGACGTTTAGTCTGCCGAAAGATAATTATTTGTAAATATCGTAATTTTTGTAATACAATGTAGTCTCAAGTGGATCCTCAAATTTAGTACTTTGGACTCGATTTTGCATCTATGCATCCGACCAGCACGTGCTACACAGGATTTGTGATAGTTGCGACGTTGCCGAATCGTCCTGCCCTCTCTCTCCACACAACATTAATCAAACCGATTATGCATACCGACTTCATTGTTTAAAACAATGCTCAGGTAGGCAATATCCGATTGTGCAACAGTGGGGGTTAATAAAATTACAAACCAATTGATTCATAAATTCAATTTTTGTGCCCAGTTTCAACGGCGCCTTGCACTTGGCAACAAGGTCTCCAACATGACAACTGGCCACTAGATCTGTTGGTAATTTTAATTATCCTTTAGCACTTTTGATTTTTGCATCCTTAGAGCAGATCCTAATCCCTTTATCAACTTTACTTGTACAACTTTTGTACTAGTTCTATGTGTGATATTGTTTTGAAAGGATATGTTCGTGCTTTGTTTTAATTTCGCCTTTTGTGTTTAGGTGTTTTGTTGAAGGCACCAATCTACACGATTTTCTTTATTGCAACTGCAGGTGAATACATAATAACACACACATATGTATGTATATGTGGAGGTACTAATATTAGATTTAATGTAACAGTTACAGTTTTGTGTTTAAAACTTTAATATGCACTAACAAATTGTTTGCGCTTTTCAGTGTTTATGCAGTTAGTAGCATAGGTGTTGTTTTAAATAATTGATTTATTTCATGTTATTATGACATGTGCTTAGTTGTATTATTATTAGAATTATTAGTAATCGCCCATAAGGGTGAATAACACTTTACTAGATTACATCGAGACTATTCGCTCAAGTTGTTCATGTGATAATTTAAAAATATATCTCCGAACATGTTAAATACTGAAAGATCAAGGTTCGTGTTATCCTGTAATCTACTCTCTCAGACAGCAAATGTTATTTTTATAATGATTAGAGTTCCTTGATGATGAAACTTCCACGCTATGCAATGTAGTCAGTGTAAGACATGTGTAGCAGTGATTGCTGTGACATGAATAGAACGAAGAGTTGTTGCAAGATATAGAAGAAAAAATATTCATTAAGGTGTTTATTTTTTGTTTTATTATTTTAAAATTGTGTCTAATTTAAAATGTTGTTTGTGTCTAATTTAAAATGTTGTTTGTGTCTAATTTAAAATGTTGTTTGTGTCTAATTTAAAATGTTGTTATCCATATAGTTTGTATATTTTGAGAGTATTTATTGTTTTACCCCAGTTATGAGTTGAAATTTTTCAAATACGTTGTTTATTTATATGTATTTTGATGAAATGTGGATTGCAATTGAATGAAAGAGTAGTTTTTTAACAATATTATTTAAGAGTCACTTTTTTCACAACTACTTAATTGTAATTGCAACTATCGGTATTCACAAATGAATAGCTTTTCAATGTCACTCACTTTATTATTTCTTGCCCTCTTTTTACTAATCAAATTAATTGTGATTATAATGACCTTGTTCCATTGAACATTTTTATACCTTTTGTAAATTTCCAGGCTTGTACTACATAAAAATTTTCAATTTTTTATAGAAGTTTCTCAATCTTTTATATAACTTTCTCAATCTTTTATATAACTTTCTCAATCTTTTATATAACTTTCTCAATCTTTTATATAAATTTCTCTTATGTAATAATTATTATATTTGTCTGTAATATATAGCAACTTGGTGTCCCTGTTAGAGATGGAAACAAAAACAAAATGAAATAGTTGACTTTGGTGCTTAAAAATGTGAAAAGAAAAGACTTGTTTAGTTTGCCCCATAAATTGCTAATTTTCTTTTTCACACTTTCTTTACTGCACCTTTTAAATCTGTTTTCCTTCAATCTTTGAAGAGAATTTTTCTGCACCTATTCCACGAAATCTTTCATCATTCATGACTCATAGCGCAATATATGCTTTAAAAATATTTAAGAAAGCTAAAATTCAACAAGTGAATAGTGAGAGTAGCTAGCGATTTATCGCTAACAATTTGTTGCTAGTGGTTTATCGTTATCGTAGTCACAGCGATTTAAGTCACTCAAAGTAATAGCTCCTTAACAATAACAAATTCTTATCATTATTTGCATCAAGATACCTTTGGCGTCATTAGGACTCTTATGGCCTAAACTTTAAATAGGAATTAAACCTGTAAAAATACTTAAGGACTTACCATTTTTGTTACAAGATGTCTCTGAAAGTATTGTTTCCCTATTTTCTGTGAAATTTGTGTTGAAATCACATTTTTTCTATTAATTTTCTTGAAAATCAGGAGAGGGTTGACAGAAGATGCCAAAAAGTCCGCCATCTTGGTGAAAAAGACTTCCATGGATATCTTCGATTTTTAAATTATTACCATTGTTCAATGTTCTTACAATATCATTGCATAGACAAGTGGTAACAAAAATTTAGAAATCGCCTACTAGATTTATTAACATAAAATTAATTATCAGAAAATTATTTTCTTTTTTCTTCAATTTACATAGATTGATTACTAGATAGGCAACATAGTTTACTAAATTTTACTTAATGAAAAAAAAAAACCAGGAAAAACAGACCAAACTTTGTTATTTTGTTAATAATGGCACATTTATATCTTAATGGCTTATAATCACAATAAGAAGTATGTAATTACGTGAGAAACAAACCAGTTATAAACAAAACGAATTTAACAATAATTCCTAATATTTTTGACCATTTCCTTTGGTGCTAAAACCACTTATTAAAAATCTAATTCGGTTTTTGTTTTTAAATTCTAGACATGACTGTAATAAGGATAGGATTCTCTGTCATCAGAACCACAACAAGGCCCCTTTTAGCAGCGAACAGTATTAAAAATATGCCAAATTATGTGAGTATGAATTATTAAAAAAAATTTTTATTACATAAAAAACATTGTTGACTTGATAGTTTAACCACTGAACGGTTTAACATCATTAAAGTGGTCAGCCATTACATTACAAAATCAACACGTACATGAAATGTTGCAAAATGTAAGCAAAAACTACATCTAAACTAAGTAGAGGCAGCGAAACGAGCGATTAAAAGTACATTATCTCTGCAATATTATAATTTTGTAATTTTTTATTGGAATTTAAATTCTTCCCAACATCATTTGTGTACTGCATTATTTGTAGAAGTAAATAAGAATATTAAATGTTTTTCTTAATAATCTAGTTTGTTGAATATTTCTTAACCTGTACTGTGGTGAGAATTTAATACAAATAATGTGTGATGGTGTGATATATTCTAATAAATTTATTTATTCTTAAAGTAGTCAAGAATATATTTTTAATAGTTTGAAATAAAATAGCAACATGATTATTAAATATATACTTGCTTACAAGGTCCTTAATCTATTTACGTAAGAAGTTTCGTTGAAATATACCGATTCTAAATATTTACGATGATTCTCATAACCAATAGAGAGTTCTTCAATTTTACAATTAACAAATTGTTTAATTTAATTAATATCTTTATAAATTCAGCAAAAGTTCTTGTTCTTTATACTAAATCATATTTATAAAGAAACTGCTTAATCCGAATTTGCAAATTATATACAAAGAATTAATAATTAGTATATTATGTCCTATCCAACCACACAAATATCGGGTTAACTATTTAATTATCAATTATTAAAACGAAATAAATTTTTAAAAGCTAATTTAAAACATTTTATTCTCTACACAGGATAAAATATTGGCCCGAACCCTGGCCGCCAGGAATCTCTCAACTCTACCAATTACGAAAAATATCGAACTTATAAGTCACGAAAAGAAAAGTGTAAAAGTAACGAACCTCAAGCTCTCAGTTCCCCAGCAAAAGCCCCTTGTAGTCATCCTCTCATGGTTGTTATCGAACCGGAAACACATCCACAAGTACGCTAATTTCTACTTGGACCGAGGATTCGATGTTTTAAACATCAACATCAGCCCTTGGCAACTCTTATGGCCGGCCAAAGGTACTCAAGTTGTCGCGGGACAAATTCTCAAATTCTTAGAGGTTAACAATAGTTTTTCCCCATTGCTCCTCCATGGGTTTTCCGTTGGTGGTTATGTGTGGAGCGAGGTATTGGTTCATATGGTCAGTGAGAAACAACGGTACCAACCAATAATCGACCGGATCGTCGGGCAAATCTGGGACAGTGCTGCCGACATAACGGAAATCCCAGTTGGCGTTCCGAGTGCAGTGTTCCCAAACAACATGGTGATGCAGACGGCTTTAAGACAGTACATGCTTTATCACCTGAAAACGTTCGACAAAGTGGCAACTTGCCATTACTTAAGAGGAAGCCAGATGTTTCACACCAACATCGTCAGGGCGCCTGCTTTGTTTTTCGTGAGCAAGGCTGATCCAGTCGGGGCGGAATCTTCGAACTTGAGGGTCAAGGAGAATTGGGAGAATATGGGGATCAAAGTCACTTGGTACTGCTTCGAGAAATCGCCTCACGTTGGGCATTTCTTGCAGCATCCGAAGGAGTATATCACTGCCTTGAGTAAGTTTGTCGATGGGTTAGGGCTTGATGTCGTCGAGTATCCCGAGAAATTAAAAGCTAAGCTATGAGAGCTTACTCTAGAGAAACTGCTGAGTACCATACAATTTCTTAAGTCATGTGATAGGTCTACAATTTTAATTATTGAAATAAACAATGCAATACAAGTGATTCCTTTATTGTTAAACTTTAGGTAGAGATGTTTTAATAATAATTTTGAAATAGTAACTATTTTATTTTAGTGACTATTTCACTTTAGTAATTATTTCACTTTAGTAATTATTTCAATTTAGTAACTTTTTCAATGTAGTAACAACAATTTCATCTTATTATCTATATTAGTTTAGTAATTGTTTTTTTTTATTAACACTTCTGTTTAAATAACCCCTTTATTCTAGTAATTCTTTTAGTGTAATAACGTTTTATGTTTGGTAATTTATTTTTAGAGTGGCTACAGTTTTGTTTTTATTTTTCAAAAACACTAAATAATTGTCCTATATAATTTTTTTTTATAAATGAAGGAAGTACTATATTCATTATATAATAAAGTATTTTCTTGTATAGATCGGTGTTTTACTTATTGTTCCTATTATATTTATGATTAATTCAATTCAAGACTTTAATGCCTTAATTGTTATAACAATACTTTTCTCATTGTCAATACCAATACTTTTAATTGCACGTATCCCCATTTTAATCAGAAACTTTGATAAATAAATCCGTATAAATTAATTATGTGAACATGAAAGTTTATTTTTATTGCATTATATTATCTGCGACAATACACTTATCGTAATGTGATAAAAGTAGGAACCAGATAAAGTAGTATTTGATTTCATAATTGGCGCCAGATTTCAAGGTTGTAGCTAATGGCAACCATAACATCTAGGAAATAACAGCTGTTTAAATCCCCTATGGTTTGCCCGATCAGCTATTTGTGACCCGAGTTGTTCTCTCTTTTATTACCTGCGTTAATGCGTAAGCCTCTTACACAGAAAGAGATAGAAGTTGTGCTAATATCATTAATGACTCCGTAACCCACAGTTTGTATCACATCCTTTATCAAACGTCAAATGCGTCAATACAAACTTCGCTGTCCCAACACTTATCGTCATAATTTAATAAACAATCCTTGTTAAACAATCAAAGTGATTAAGATCGTAAACAGTGATAAATTAAGAAGTGATTTGTGCTCAAGTTTCGAATTTATACGAACCAGACTACTTTGGTAGTCAGTGTTGAAGCGAAATGGATCGGGTGGCTATCTTGCTACTAATTGGGCTGAACTTGGCACAGGGCCAAATATTTCATTACCAGCCAGAACAGATACACATAGCTTATGGGGACGACGTTTACGAGATTGTCGTTACGTGGTCGACATTCAACGACACCAAGGAATCGATTGTCGAGTATGGAATCGGGGGCTTGGCTTTAACGGCGACTGGATCGTCGAGGCTATTTGTCGATGGGGGCCCTGAGAGGCACTCGCAGTACATACATGTCGTTAAGTTACCGAATTTGATGCCTGAGAGTAAATACAGTAAGTGCTTTTTATGTCTTTTTTAATTTAATTATTTTATGTACGTTATAAAATGTATTTAATGTGTAAATATATTTAATTGAATTATTTCATTGTCTGTAAATTGTATTAATTGTTTCTCATTTAAACTATTATGTAATTGTTATAAGTTTGTACAGTTAGGTAGTTATTAATTTTTATTTTAAATTAATTTCTTTGTTTTTATTATTATTTCAGTATATCACTGTGGAAGCAGTTTAGGCTGGTCAGCCCTCTTCGGCTTTAAAACTCCGCCCCCAGAAGAAAACTGGCAGCCTCATTTAGCGATTTTTGGTGACATGGGTAACGAAAATGCTCAATCTTTGGTCAGATTGCAAGAAGAGACCCAAAAGGGGATGTATGATGCCATTTTGCACGTCGGGGATTTTGCTTATGACATGAATTCGGTAAGTCGTAATTTTTTATCACTTCAAAAAGCAGAAACCAATCTTTGTTTACTTGAGTTTATCAACATTTAGGTATGCAGCTTGATAAACACTCTTTGTTCTCTTAACTTCATTGTTCTAAATCATTAAGTAAAGTAATTGGCATCTTACATAATGTATTATTCATCACTTCTAATGGACTGCTTTGTTTCATTTACTTTAAAGTGCAAAATATTAAAGTAAATAAGATGCAGCTACTCAAATTTATCTTCCTCTTATTATTAATTTATCTCGCTCTTATTATTAATTTATCTGTTTCTATTGTACATTTCGTGTTATCTATCACCAGTTCTGATATCTAAACACATATGGGGAGGTCAAAGATTGTGCTCTTGTTAAAAAAAATTTACAACCTCGATTTGCGTCGATCAATGAACTTGTAAAATTAAATTTAAAAATATTGGATATGTTGAAATTTTTAATATCAACAGTTCAGTAGTACATACAGGATGGTCCATTTATCCTGATACTTGCAATTATCGGGCAAACGAATCATTTTAGAGAAAAATGGTTTTAAGAATATAATTTAATGGGAAGGGGGAAAGCGGCATACATGATGAACGATTTATTTGCATGATGGGTTCAAGGTTATTTCAAGGTCATTCAACCTTTTTTTAAACGGAAACATATATTTTTTATTGTTTATTCATATTATTAGCAAGAAAATAAAATACTTTTGTATAAAAAAAATTTCAAATTAGAGCATAGTTTCTTAGATATTTGTCGATAAAATATTGATTTCAGGAATTTATTTTATTTCGGTAGTAGGCATATATCACTTTACAGAAACAAA